>JAFFZH010015829.1:0-15959 GCA_018420115.1 Euura saliciscinereae | reverse complement strand
CCCCGTATCATTCCAAGTGGGACCGTCGAGTATTTTGCCAGTCGAGAACAAATTGCGCCATTCGGGATTCTTCGAATAAGTTTTACAACTTTTTCTAAAAGTTTCTTCAGAAGTTAGGCAGGGTCGTGGCGTAGGCGAGCCTCGCCGTCCAATAAACAGTAAGAAAAAAAATGTAGAAAAAAGTACCGATCGATCTTGGAAGCTCGTCAACTAATTTTTTCTTCGCTGCGCAGACATTCGGCGAAGGGGTGATCGTCTTAAAGTAACCTTAAAGTTGTTTACTGCGAATCTTCGAAGTGGTCGTTACCGCGAGAGAACTCTGAAATGCCTCTCGCTTCGATGATTCGTATTTTTTTTTTTTTTTTGTATAACTGCGGGATTTTTATTTTGTCACTGTTGTGACTGCAAGTGCTTTGTGTTATCGCATATATTAGCGAGGCGCAGCTGAACTTTTTGCCACCTCTACATCATCGCGCATAATTTTAATTTTCACCCCCTAACAGTGACGGAGGGGACTCAGGTGCCGTTATTAATATTCTGAGGCCGTCTAGGAAGTTTGCTCGTGTCAGACTTTCAGACCGCACACAAACGTGGTAACTTCAAAAGTAAAATTAGACGTGCTGGTGAGATCGTATCTTGGGAAAACACGATAATAAACGTTGCTACCGAGGTTGCTACCAACCTCGCTTATTCTCACGAAGTAACTGGTAGAAAACTTACTCGGCGTATCAGCATCGATTAATATCATTACTAACAATGCCAAAAGTTTGACGAGACCGAAACACCGACTCTTTGTTAACAGATTTTAGATTGCCGGTCAACAAGGTCCACCGGGATCATTTTTCAGACGGAGAAAGGAAGGTCACGGAGTTTGCCAAATTTTGTAGGAGTCATAATCTCATTAGTCTTTACTCACTTTTACTCGTGGAAGTTGGATGTTGTTATGCCCGGAGGATATTTAATGGTCGTGTTAACATCAGTCGCGGAAATTATAAGAAGGTAAAAAGACACTGCAGAATTCTTTAGGACGTCAACAATCCATTCACACGTCTATAGACAGACAGAAAAAAAAGATGATAATTTTTCAGTCTCGTCACAATCGATAAAGGCCTAAAATTTCAAAGATTTAGAATGTTTGTCTTCTCCTTTGTTCCCACAAAACCCCGGAGTGATGGAATAACTTTAAAAAGCCTTTCCCTCCATTCGGGTCAAGGGAAAAAAGTCTGACGACCCGAGGGTGTTATCGTCAGAGGCAACCAATTCCAGATGCAATTAGTATGCAAAAAGGTAGGAGTCTAGAAAGCTCGGGTTCAACCAGGGTTTGAAATTCTGTAGAAAGTATATAAATGAAAATGAATTCGTTAAACAACTGCAGCGTGGGTTGGAAGGATGAACAGCGATTCGTCGAAGAAGAAGATGAAGAAGAAGAAAGGGGAAATTTAGACTTTATTGCGTATTGCTCCAGCAGCGGTGTTTGAGCTTTATGTATAGTAGGAGGAGTTAAGTGGCAATTCTAAAGAGATTTCCTTAGCGCCCTTTGACCGTTTCATCCCTTTGCAAACGGCTGCAAATTCTGCTCAATATTTGAACATCAATTCTGCAACGGTAGCAGCGGTACAATATCGAGTCGGTTTTAGCATTTCAGTTGCGCATCGACCTTCGACTTATGCATGTATGAGAATGCAATCACTTTATCTCGTGTCTTCGAGAATTATTTTTAGACACTATATCACAAAGTTTTATTCCTATCCAGTCTGTGCCTATTCCCTACCTCGTACACTGTCATCAGTCTGAATTCATATTCGAGTTCTCGTGTCTCGGTTCCTTTATCACGATAAATAAGAACCGCGGCTTTTTTTCATCTATGAATATCTGAGCGGAATTCGATGTGACGAAAGGGAGTTGGGCGATCTGCGGAAGCTCGAATATTTCTTGTCGACCGTGTTCGTGGTATTACATAACACACGTACTTCCTCACTCTCAAGTTCCCTAATTCACCACAGCGACTCATTAAGGTCTCCGAGCAATTAATGTATACGACTTTTTGTTTTATACCGCCTAATAGAGGGCAATTTGACGATAATGGCCACGCCTTAGTTCCTACAAAATATAAGCGTGGCAAAGAGAGGACAAGACAAGGTCTTGAACGTCTATACGTTGGACATGTAGCAGCGACTACCGTGAAATATCTACACGATAGTGACTGTATCGGTATGAAAGATGAGTGTACTTTAAGTTACGTTGCGCAATTCTTGTGACATTCTGCTGCAGTCCTCCGGGCTACGACGCTGCTTCGGTATTTCAAGTAAACAATTCGAACCAACCATCGGTCAGACGGCACGAAAAAAAAACTCGAATCATTCAGGACCTTGTCTTTCTGGAACCGCATCATAGCGACCGCCGCAGCATACGAAACCAAGTCTGCTCCCAGTGTGCAGCTTCACGATGTAATGACTTGTACAGAGTACACAATTCTTTCGGAATGCTCAAAAGCTGAATCCCGTTCCCATGGTCCGACCAATACTCGAAAATGAACTTCCTAAAAACTAGTCAAGTGTCCAAAATAAAAACTGATCATTTCCATGTTCAAGGAACGGAGAGGATGGCACTGGATCATGTATCATTGAATTTAGCAGCATTGAAACGTTGACAGAAATTACTTCCTTGGGGGGTAATTGAAAGGAGGTTCAGCATATCACCTACGACCAGAATTACTGTATCAGATACCAGAAAGTACAGTGATCATTGTTTATCATGTAGTCAATGATAGATTAAACCAGTGAATGCTGTGACTGTGCAACATAGTATAATAAGAATGTCTTGCCAACTACATAACATCATGATCGTTACATAGTAGCTATTGCAATGTTAACGTTATGAGAAGCACCATAATGACGAACCTGTTTCTGTTTTCTGTTGGTAACGGTTACTACGAGCATATCATGATCATTCATCTATTTAGATGTTCAATTTTTTGCTTCCACCGAACAGAGTTGAGTCTAGTTTTGAGTGACGGATTTGTAGATATAGACTGTACCCCTGGTTTTATTACTACTTGGTCACGGAAACTTGGAATCTTTGGTGAATCTCGCGTGTGTATAAAGTCGCACTAGCATCGGTCGTTTCTGAGGCTAGAGGTAGGGTGGCTAAAGTCTGGATCAATATACGGTAGTCGTTCGAAGTACGCATGACAAGATGAAAAGAGAGGTTAAACGGGAGACAGTCCCATGAAACCACACCGCAGTTGCGCTCTAAGCACGAAGGCAAGGTCCGTGAGTGGTCTACGCCCCGTTATAAAAACCCGCGAAACGTTTGAAATTCGTAACGTGCCGCGAAGACGGCGTCGTCGCGCGACGCCAACGTGCGTCGTCCCGGTTGACCGTCAGTCGCGACTCTCCAGTTTCGAGTCGCGCGCGTTTCAGTGAGAGTCCGGGTCCCTTGCGGGAGCGTCGAACTTGCGACGGAGGCGAGGACGCGATACTATCAATTGCAATCGACCCCCACTCGCAATCAACATTTGAAAAAAAAGGGGGAAAAAAGAGTGATAACATACTCCGTGATGTTTTCGTGACATGTTACCACGTGACTTTCGTGACTGGCCTGAATCCTGCAGTGATATACCCGACCCTAGAGGCCTACTACGTGACTATCGACTGCTGGCTGACGGTTTATCACCGTCCGCGTTACACGCGGTTATCGCAGCCCACCGTCGACATCATCTACTCGCTTACTGCATCCTGCAACCCGCGATCCTCAAACCGGGACTTGGTATCCCGTATGTTTCGTGGTGGGATCCGGGATCAGTTCCCCAGGTCCAGGTGCATCCTGCAATCAACCAACACCATCACCATCATCAGAGATCGTTTAACGGTCATACGTTCGCTTTTTACGGCCAAGGATACTTCAGGTCGGTCATCCTCTCAGGGAGTTCGATCGTCACTGGATACGGGGTGCCGCCTCATCGCGGCATGGACACAAGGTGAGTCTGACCCAGGTGAAAATTCGATCATGGAGATAGTATTCACTCATCGGAAAGACATTCGCAAGGGATCACACTCGGTGAAAAAAAAAAATTAATGCTGGTCCATGTTTTATTCAAACAGTTTGCAAATGTACTTTATATATACACCGTACCAGCAGTCTATCTGTCTCATTGCGACAAGGTACATCGACGACGATGGGAATTTGCAATGGGTTGGGCAACCGGGCTGCACTGGCCGTTCCGCGAGTGGTGAATGCACATGTAGATTCGAGAAACACATACGAGAACGTCGGTCGTGTATTAATTAGCGTAATCAGTCCAGAGCTTAACGACTCAGTTACATATACCCGTTGCACTCGAGTATATCAACGGTCATTGCGACAAAGTGTTGTTACACATGCTGAAAGCACTAACTTCCTCCCATTCAATCACAATGGTCATATTTTTGTAGGAGTCTTTGGAACCCGTTCGGAAACTGCGTTTGTTCTATATGGTTAATTAGCTGTGTCAAATACATGGAGATAACTGTGATTATTCTATATTTCATTGTTTTATCATCGGGTGAACCGAGGCGTGCTCGAAATGAGATTTGTCGTGTCAAATTGTCGTCGGTAAATATCGAATACCACGAACGATCGATAGATAAATTAACAAATAGAACCTGTTCATCCATCCGTAGCAGATTCCACAGGATTAATTCGATGGTAATATTTAACACTATACATCTATACCGGTTCTGTGTACTCAGAGTCAACCCTCGATACCGTAATAATTATTTACAACGAACCAACTGCGTCACCGAACACAATAATCACAACGTACCCACGCGGTTTACGCGTGTATGGATGAACACGGCTATCCATCCGTTGGTGATTCAACTTCAAACCAGAGACGGGCAGGGAAATTTAAGTCCGCGCTGGTTCGCCAACGATCCATGGAAGGGTGGATCGAACACTCGAGAGAGAAAATCGACGTTTCCGCATCGGGCAATATCCCGTTATTACGGGAATAATATTCACACGTAGCTAGTCATCGGACAGACAGACCATGGGTTTTGGGGGTTGGGCGCCGAACGTACGAGGTTTATCGCGAGGGTGAATGGGGTTCGAAACGAGGGTTTGCTGCCCTGGGTGGTAACGGGAATTAATCCGCGTTTGTCGCCCGAACGCGATCATCCTCAAATCCAATCAACAATCAGGTTCGCTTGTATGTTTGCGCGCCTCTGTATTTGCCCCGGTATGTACCACGTATGTGTACATTATACCTAAACGTTCGCTCCGTGTGCTATTCGCTGTTGCACCCCCTTTGTTTAATTATTCAACGCTATGCACAACTAGCCAATGAAATACATCGGTTCAGACCCAGGATTGGCGATTCCTCAATCATATAATATCGGACGAAAAAATGTCATGCCGAAGGTTCTGCTTTGTTGAATCGCTAATCGTTGAAAATATAACGTTTTGTTACACTAGTTTAATAATAGATGATCAAAGAGATCAAGTATTCAACCCTTCTGTGTTCTTGTATAATAGCCAAGAGATTTTTATACGCAGTCACCTGTCTCGCCTGGTGGTTACGGCATGGGATTGTTGTGTGGGTAGTTCGGTTTCGTGTGTGGTATCTTCGAGGTTGTGACAGCGAACGGTTTGTAAAAAGTCTAGCGTTATCTAAATATATAACCTACGCATGCATGTGTGTAGCCGATGAAACTGTCGTTATAGACAGCTGTTAGCCATGATGCAAGATACTTGAATCTTAGTTTTTAACACCGAACGACCAATAGAAAGTCTTGTTCTTGATATAGGCTCAGGATAGGGGGGTCGAGGACTGCGCGTATGAAGCAAATGAATTCGGGTTTACGCAAGTAGAAGAAAAAAAGGTCCATTTTTTATTACAAATCTGTGAATTATTCAAAGTAGAGAAAAAGTAGTCTGCTTCAGGTTCAAAAGCTGCTTATAAACTGGTCTGATGATTCCACTTTGAAGTTTGTTAAGACTTTCAAAAACGAGTTGTTACACTCGATCCGTTTTTTCTTTTCTTTCATCAATCATTCATAGTAAAGAACCGAGGATGACGACACTCGACAGCTGGTCACCACCGTGGACAAAGTGGGCGTGATTTTAAAGATTATTTCCTTCAAGTTAACCACTTTTTATCGCGGTATATACGCTACACTTGACATTTAATCGTCTCATTGTGACGATAGCATCGGCCCTATTTGTTCGAATATTCATCCTATCCGTCAAAATTTGTGTCACCTCAATTATGACAATAATAGTATAATCTATATGCAGACGGGTCACCGACAACGACAGGACATCGCATGTCCTCGTATTTCAATCTTCGATGGTGTTAATTCGCTCTGACAAGCTTCGAACAACGATCTGTTCACATGTGTTCATTCAATATCCTAGACGTAAGACTATTCAGCGTTAACTTTATCACTCTGTGAACTATTGATATAATCTTCAACATCTTTTCTATGTTCTTTTTAAATTGACGAAATTATTGAGGATCCAAGGACTTTATGCAGATTCCACAGTCATTTTAGACAGGAAGTATAAAAAATTCACTCATTAGTGTTAGTCTCTCCGGAGGTGGTGATAAAATTTCACGCTTCCTTCGGAGTCTACATCGTGAAAAAGACTTTCGTATATCGTGTACGTCCATCAAATATCATGAAGAAGTGTGACCCTCTTGGGACTGCGCAGTACTTGATAGAATTTCGTTTTTTATGGGACGTGAAAAATTGACGTGTTCGAATGATACAAAAATAAAAATAAATTTTCACTATTCTGTATTAACCCATTTCTGTAAGCCACGTTCTTTTGAGCTGAGTTAGCAATGTAGCATCGTGACGTATAAAAATCTCATAAAATTATATACGATGCTTTTACGCTACGATGGTTTCTCGTAAAGTCCAGAAAATTGTGATCAAACGACGCCTGACGTTGTTGCCACTGGCCCGCGAACAATTATTTTTATTTTCTCTGTTCGTAATTTTTTACAGTTTTTTCTTTCCAGACTGAAAGTCAGTTTTCATTTTCTTTCTTTTTTCGATAAGCCATCGAACCACGAGCCTCAAGCCAATACTCGATTCCACGCAAACTTGTATCAAGAGCTAATTCACGATACGCAGATTGGATCCTATGCAGTCTATCACCAGTAATTTTACTGCACGCACGTAATCAAGGACTGTATACCTTTACTGATTACATACTGCGATTAATTCACGTCCCCAGGGGTAAAAACCCCATGGCTTGAGAATGCTTCGGTCGAGTATTAGACGCCCAGGAAGGCACGAACATTTCTTCTTATCCTTCGGAACGCCCCTTCTTCTAATACTCCTCCTGTTATTTCCCTTTTTTTCTTTTTCGTTTCTTTTTTCGGGGTCGTCTGGACCGACCGCTGGACCGAACGCCATCCTGGAAAGAGACCAACTGATTGAACCACTCGGCTTTGGCTGCCATCTTCAAACAAAGTCGGATGACTTCGTCTCGGAAATTTGACCCCTAGACTCTTTTGTAATTTTATCTACCTACCACACATGAACCACCGTTCTCGTCGAATGTTCTCGCGAAAAAAATTTGATATATTTTTTTATTTTTTACTATGTTGATGGTATAGAAAACAATGTCCACCCCTTTTTGCCTGATGACGATTTCAACGAAGTGCTCCCATTGTGCGAATGCTCAGTTTTGTAAGGATTGAAAATACTCGGTGTAAAAGTAATTCTACCCGTCGAACAGGTTCCCTGGAGAATGTGCATCGGGCAATGGTAGCCTCTGCACTTATTCTTTTGAGCTTTTCAACTCTCTTCATATACTCTGGAGGTATTCTTCGAGATAGAGTTCATTCTTGCCACTTAGAAGCCACGTAACTCTCCACTCAAGGTTTGGTTAGGTTCTGACTATCGACTCACTCGGGTCAAGAACCACTTGAAACTGATTTACCAACTTATACCGGTGTCCGCAAGTTGTACAAACTACCCAAGGACACTACTAGCAACATTTGTAATCCATGTAATTCGATATATCCTCATTCTTCGTAGAGATTCCACCGCTAATGACAAGATTTTGCGACACACCGAAAAGCACATATTTCATCTCTTGTGCTTCGTATACCTCATCTCCATTGTTTCATGCGTTTGATGATGAGGGTCCGTCACGTTTTCGAGTACGTAAAATGTGGGTGAGCTTTCGGATTGAGAACCACTGCATTAAAGCAGACTCCTTGCGACGTTGCCGTATCCGAACGAGAGCCCCCACCCTTCTATCGACCGGGCAGCGTTGCCGGTTCCTCTTTCTTTTCCGCACTTTTATCCCTTGGCCTTTATCGCCCTTTCCTGGCTGCACGAAGTTTACCCGCGTCTTTCGCCTCTCCTCACTTTGCCACGAACTCGCCTCGCCGCGCCTCGCCGCGCCCTGTCCTGCCCCACCTCTACGTCGCGGGGCCACTTTGCCACAGCTGTTCGGCTCCGACTCTGTATACTTGTGCCGTTTTGCCTTCCTAGGACAGATGCCGTGCCATCAGAGGTTTCTTGCGCCACTTTTGGATCCCAGAGACCCGAATCCGAATCTGTTTCGTGCCCTGGTCGAGGTTCAGTCTGAGAGCCGGCTCCTTTGTTTGCCTCCTAGACTGCAGCCTGGACTACCTTTTTACGCTGGTAATTGGTTGATAAAAGCGCCGGGGGTAACGGCGTGCCCCCGATCATAGTTCGATAGGTATGGAAAAGTCAGGTATTCAACCCAGCTTGCAGCCGTTCGCACATCGATCCGCTGGCTTACCGAGACTTACCCGGCTAAGCCGAACACTATACGTTATACCAATTTCGCCAGCTCGAGGCAGGACTGAAAGACAAACGTCTTGAGTCGTACGAAAACGTGAGGTTATTTCGAAGATAATGACTGGCGAATCGGACGACGGGAGGCGGTGACAACGAGAAACTCAACTTATGATTGACTGCAGTCGCGCTCTCTGGAGATCCAAATCTTGTTTCTTGTCTCTAGACTGTAATTGTTGATGACAGGTGACAGACCCCGTCTCCGGACATAAACTTGTGTCAAATACCGAGGGAAATATTCAACTATCTGCTCTTTGCTTTGATTTTATGAGCTTGAGGCTCTCTTTCAAATTTGGTTACATCAACGTTTCATGAGATATCGATGTCGACGGTCTACGGTCGTCGGTATCAAACCCTTCCTGGAGGTGCACAGTGAATATTGGATAATGAAGATTAATTTCGTCTGGGCTACCCAACCTGACCCTATCTGACCTGATCCTTTATCCATAAATCAATCACTCGACCGTCCCATCATTATTCAGATCCGCTTTAGTATTTCCACAAGAAAATTCATCGCCTCAAGCACTGCGAATAATCTCACGCTTGCAAGTATTCTCGAATTCATTTTTTGTTGTTGCTTGTGATAATCTAGGTGACAATCAACTAGTACAAGAACATTGGACAGCATTATATCGGTTAAATACAATAAAAAAAGGCTCTGAACTGTGTTTTCGGGCGTCATGCTATGACGTCACTATTCAGTACAACAAGCCTGCCATCTAGTGTCGTTTGTGGCAGCTCTAGTGATAATTTCTACCTTCTATTGGAGTTGTTCAAATGTGGCGTTGAAATTGTGAATTCTGGGAAACCCAACTTCCGGCTTCTAGCAAATCTGATTATGGTCCAAAACCAATTACCTTAGATTGATTTAACTGCTCGGTTATAGCTAGTTGAGATCTGATCTGGTGGTTGAATTCCACCGAAGATCTACGTGGGCAGGAATTGTTCACGCCTCAGCGAGCGAGACAGCTATTTTCTCGTACCTATCTATGCATAATCGGAAACCCAACCTTAAACTAGTGTCTTGTATTTGGAACACCTGAGGCCAGGTATCGTAGCCCAGAAATATCAGGTATAGCTGTCGATTGTCGTGACTTTGCTCCTGCTCAGGTTGCGCTGACGTCCCTTACTCCATCCTGTTCTCAGTTCAAACTGCGATCTCTTCATAGTATTCAACGATGCATTTTAGAAACTCGATATCTGTCTTTGATCTCGTGTTTAATATAAAATTCTGTGTAAACGGAAATTCTTCGTACATCAGGACGCAGAGTTATTATCGCACGGTGGTTTCTGCGGTCCTATTTGCTGATAGGAGCCTTTGTGGATAATCAGAATTCCGCTTGGCAACTATTTTTCCACATCCAAAGTAATAAATCAGGCGTTTAGAAAAATGACGAATTTGACGGCTTACCGATAGTGAACGAAGATTAGAAATATGTTTGCCCGATGTGGTTTTATCTACTTTTGGGCGTATTCAAAGCATCGGTATATAATCAGTCGTTGGTTTCCCGACTGTGGTAGTTTGGGATAACAAAATATTTGACATTTGGGGTATAAGTACGTACCTACCAGTTGTTTGGAATCGAGTCCTATCGCTGTTTCTAATAACAGTTGAGCGTTAGTCACGACTCGCCAGTGTGCGTAGCCGCTGACGAGTTCAGGACGCTTTCACAGCTACAAATATACAATTACAATCATCATAAGCTTAGTCATAATGTCAACGGACACGTTTCCACCATGTAAGCGACAGCAGCACACCACAGGTTTTTCACATATTTAGCGCGCCTCGCAACTGCCCTTGGGTAAAATCGACTTCTTCCCCAACGCTCATTCGCTCGCTCGTGAAATCTCTAAAGCTAATTACAGAGTGACTAAAAGCAGAAGACCCCCGGTAAAAGAGTACAGCGCGAGCTTGACGTAAACTGATTGTGGAACAGGGACGGAAAACTAAATTGAAAACAAAAAATTAGCTTTTTTTATTATTCTCAACATTCTCAAACGTCTAGCCTCCACTTTGTGATTGAAATACGTTTATTTCACGACATTCAAAACATTGCACACTGTTTAGACTAGAACTAATTTGGTTTTCTCACACCTGCCACTTTCCGTACCTCTTGAGCGGGCGCGAAACAGATATTTTCGGCCCTCGGGCAGAAAAGTCCTGTTTTGCGTCCGCGCAATCACTTATAAGTATCTGAAAAACAAACTACTCCATTAGGTATTTCACATTCATTGGGCGATATTTTTTAATACTGCCTTCTGTAGATGGCACATTTAATTATTTTATTTTAAGATATATTGAGTAAATCAGAGCGATGCACGTACGCCAAAGTAATTACTACCGCGTAGCATACCTCTGGCAGTGCTCAGAGCTATCTTTGTTCTTTGTGGCGTACACGCATGCATAGAGAAGGGAAGGCACATTTTTGTCCCCTATATTTTTTTTGTTTTTTGTTTTCCTTTTCTTTCCTCTTTTTTTGGTCTCTTTCTCATCAGCCCATTGTGTCACTCGAGCTGCCTGCCCTCTCTCCCCGTGTGCTGTTGGTAGCAGATAGCGGGACGTGCCTCGTGCGACCGAACAACCAGAGACACACGTGTGTCGAGTATGGGAAGGGGTTGCTAAACGATATTAATAGGGGTGGCAGTTGCGATAAAACCCCATAATTGAATACTTTATATTTTTATGTTAATAACGTACCGGAAAGTATGATATCGACCTCGACCAATCGGATGCTTTGAAAGTCTGACGCTTTTTGTCAAGCGATTTAATCATCGTTTCATTTCATATATAACGTCGTGCCTGCGGTTACTCCTCATATCAACCGCGTAGCATTTGACGTCATTAATATTCTCATTGTTTAAAAACACACGCAACTTATCGCGGAAATAACGCGTTTCGAACTTGAAACCGTCTGATAAATCCGGAATTTTATGGAAATGTTTATCTCGCAACTCTAACGAGCCTCAAGTTTCTTTTACATTCCTTTTACCCTGAATATATATATTTTTTCTTCTAATCTCATGTAACGAGACTACTCGGTCACGTCAGATATATTTACAGCGATTTCATACTGTATCGGAATCATAGGGAAGTCCACCGACCCGAGTAGCCATATAAGGTCGCAAATGGCTGCGATTTCTTTCCGCACGCTGTTCTGAGTTTCAAAAATCATAATGTGAAAAAGTACCATGGTTGAATATTCGGGACGGTAAACTGAGCGTGCTTACAAAATTCCAGTCAAAAATATTCCAAATTGTCGAAATTATCCAACATTGAAATTGCAATTTTGAGATTAAAAAAAATTAAAACCACACCGATTTCGCAAATTCAGCAAAAAGACAAGCTACACAAATTTGGACACGAATAATCATTTGTGATGTTGAAGTAAGTGTGCATCTGAAATTTCATTCAAAAATCCGTAGAATGGCCGAAGTTCTTCGACTTCACATCAAAAAATCCAAAAATTAATAACCTACAATTTTTATATTTTGAGATATATAATTCAGAACATACGTTCAGTAAAATACATTGAGGATAAAGTCGACAACTATTTGTGACCATTACGTCTTGTAGTTGCTTCAGTCGGTGAACCCCCACTCGAAGTTGTATCAACTATTAATGCTAGGTGCAACAGTATAAGCGGTAGCTTTCAACGGCCGGATGGGGTAATTTTTTTATTCGCAATTACTCGGACTGACCATATGACTGCAGCGCGCACATGTGATGCAGTCCAGGTGTTTTCGAGCAAGCCTCTATAAGCGAACCCTTGGAACGGCCTGTACACACATGCCTTAGTATTTAACGGTTCAAATTATCATAAAAATTAATCAATTTCTCATATATTTTTATTTCTGTCTCGTTTCAGGTAAGCTATCCACATCCGAGTTCATACCTATCACGAATCTAGTAACGTTACGTGTTCGGAGGATTTCTCGTGAGTACCTTACCGCGTATTTTCTCTCTTTATTGATACTCTTTTTTACTATTCTCCCATTCTCCATTTTATTTTTTCCAACCCGAAGCTGAACTAATTACAATACCCGACTCTGTTGCGGCGAGCGCATCCCACAAAAGAATTTTTAATTCCACTGATTGCAAACGCGCTACGTGACAAGAGATGAAGAAACAAAAAAAACTAAATGACGTTGACGATACATTCTGACGATAGTAACGTACGGGTTACGCTATAGTTGCCTATTAGGGACTATTGAACCCTGGGGCCAGGAAGCCAACTGTGTAACAAAACGGGCTCAATCTATGCATCTGTATGGTAGAAATTGCCGCCACGCTATCTGCAATCGGTCCCGGTGTGACGTCATAACGCACAAAATGCAGCACGCTCTTCGCCAGCTGTATCAAACATCTGCGTACATATATACCTCGTCACTAAATTATGCACAAAGTCGAGGTGTGATAAATGTATTGTATATTTATACTTTCATACACGTATAGAGAGAACCTTCCATGTGTAGACCTAAGGCGAGTAAGCCCAAGGGACAGGAGCCCTACGGGGCTAAAACTGCAACAGGGAAGGCTTGCTTCGCAGTTCGATCTTGATGCACTGTGCTCATAGCCGAATGTCCCATATTTCATACGGTCACCATCAGATCGTAACTTGAACAAATTCAGACTCGACTTTATTCACACTCGAGTTAAGAATTACAATAAGTTATAATCGATTGTGCTTCCCGAAGGCCCAACCCTTTTGGGGACTGATTCTGAACTAATTCAATCCCATTATCCACGTCTAATCTCTTGGCCCAATAAATTTCGTCCGGCAGTAAATTTTGCTTTTTATAAATTCAATCTTCTAAAATTCGAACCCGTATCGACTCAACATTTCCGCGCTGTGTCATTGAGCCGCCTTGAAATCGTGATGTGACTGACGCGAACCCCTCGTCCTCGAAATGAGGTTCACCCCCAAACTCTACTTTTTTTGGCAAAAGGGAGGATGCAGTGCAACCTGAGTTCAAATTGGTTTAAAAAAAAATGCCGCGTCCGTAATGAACTTTGCGAGTAAGTTTAACCTGCGGAAATGTGTCGACATGCATGAAACGTGTGGGTGCTAAATAAGGGCATCAACCCCTGGAAAGGCAAGGGGTTTACACCTAGCTAGACTACGGACGCGGGGACTGAGGGAAAAGGGCGGTGGTTTATACCCGCGAACGTTACGGCTTATGGAGTGTTTTATTGGCAGTGTGGAACGGAACGGTCGAAAAGGTATAGCATCCACAAGGCATGGGACATGCACCTAAGCCAACGAAGCGATATTGTCTCCTCGTTACTATAAACCTACGCCATCATACTCTGACTCTCAATCAGTAGACGCCGCGCCTACGGTATATCGGGTGGTAAAATATACAAGGTGCGGCATTTTCCCCTCGTAGTCTATGTTATTCATACTTTTCTGATGAGATGCGGATCGATGATTTTCGACGTATATGTCTTTATATCTTATGCAACGCCCACGTCATCCTCTGACATTGCGCACTTTCCTTTCAACGTTCTCAAAACAGTTATCTGCACTTCTCTCTTTAAGTCGTCATACGACGCGACGGTGCACCGAAATCTGATACTGAAATCTGAGAAACCTGAATGACAAATGATAAACGATAAGCGAAGAATGCTTACACAGGGTCCACAAACCAAAGCGTTTATACTGTTTTGTTTATCAATCCTACTGTTAACTGTTTTTAAAAGTATCGTCATCTGAGTTTGCGTGCAGACACTGGCATGTTTCGCGATTTTGATACCTGTGTGAATAATCTTTGGTAACACTTTGAGTCATTGACAGAAAAATATTGTGGGCTACTTCGAAAGATTCTAATATCATCATGATGTGGGTACTCTTAACATCAGTGAGTTGTCGTTTATAGTTTCTGAAGTGTAATAACGGTGATGGGATCGGACAGTTGATCGTCATTTAGGGTTTGCCATGTCCCGAAATTCGTTAATGGGTCTGAATATCTGATGTAAAAGTTTGAAAAGGTGAGACTGACGGACGACGATTGATTTATATTAGTCAGACGTATACGTACGAGTTGCGAGAAAGTCTGTGACCATAGAAACCCGCAAAGTAAGCTAGTTTCGGTCTGATTGTCTGAATTGACGCATATCGAAAAGTTATTCGATAAGTTGTACGAAGAGAAATGACTCCACTCGAATTTCAGACTCGAAAGTTCATCGTCTCGATCGAGATTGCGCGTGTGGGTGGCACGCTTATTCACTTGTCATACGGTTCTGAAAAATTCTGTATCATCAGAGTCTGGAAAAAGTTCTAAGCAACGCTCGAGCATTTAGGGCCGAAGATTTGGGGCAAAACCGAGTGAACCGATTCGAATCTGATTATCTCGACGCCCCTGTGAGATGTCCGAAGTTGTTCAAGTTTGTACGAGCCGCGGAAAAAGCCTCGGTAACAAAAACTTTCGGATTGGCTGAAACTGAGATTTCGACCAATCCCAGCCTGCAGTTTATTGAGTATTGACCCAAAAACTCGACTAACTCGGTTGAATGTTATTCCTACGAACTTCTTTTCACGAAGTTTTACGATCCTCCTCTCCTTTATTTGACTCGATAGTATTTCTTACTACTCAGTAGAATGGAATCGGAAGCTTTTTACAGCGAAAAGAACATTGACAAGACACTCTTTCCGAAAAATGTTGAAGCCTGCTTCCGATTCTGTTCTCCCTTGATCTCAAAATTCGATCTCTGTTTCAACTATCAGTCAAGTACTCAAATTAAGTGTCTCTTCTACCCCCAATGATGCCGATCCTTTGAGAAAACGGATTTGAACCACAAGAGGAAGGAATTATCGAGTAGATGCTGGCCATTGTCTAGGTCTTTGATCCCACTAGACTAGAACAATAGAATGATGGGTGTGTTGAGATGCTTGCTTCGCTCTTTGAGGCTTGTATCTATTATCCACTTGATGAACAGCTACCAGAATAACGGTCATCAGAAGCATATCAAACATATCATGATAAAATTATTCTCATCACGCATGAAGAAGGGTAGGTATTCGGTAAAAATATTGGCATCAGAAACGCGAACCTTTAGCGAACAGCAGCGTCAGCCGCTGCACGGTAGAGGAGCATGATAACACTGGTTAGTATTGATCCTTGCGGGGGGGGGGG
>JAFFZH010015828.1:53130-70331 GCA_018420115.1 Euura saliciscinereae | reverse complement strand
TAAACAACGAGAATATAATTACAAAATAAAAATTATGTGGTTTGAGTGAGCTGAACCACTCATACTTGACCCCATACCGACGTTAGAACGCAATTTTACGTCAGAAAAACTTCGCATTATTTCGACCCAACCGGGTTTCGATCCAGGACCTACCGCTCGCTCGCATTACTAATCGCACGCCTCCCTATTACGTCAAACTGCTTATTGGATATTATGAGAACTTTGACCTATGAATAATAAGAGCTTCTGACATAATAATATAAATGATTATCCTGTGTGGTACCAGCGGGTTGAAAGCGTATCAAATGGGTGTGTATTATGAATGAATTACACATTTTACACTTGTCGTAAAACGCGTAATAATGAAGGCCTGTTAGCAACCTGACAAGGGGCGTAGCAGGCGTACGTGAGTGAGGAATGCCGGTGGCCAATATGACCGGCGGCCGAGCAGTAAGGGATTCTTGATACTAACCGGAACAGGGGCACAACCGGCACACCTCGATAAAGGATGCCCGAAGCTGACCTGACCAGGGTTTCAGCAGGCACGCCTCAATGAGGTCCTTATCAGGTTAAACTGACGGGAGGCCCAAAAGGCACACCTTAGTAACGGATGCCTGAGGCCAACCTCAGCAGGGTTCCAGCAGGCACGCCCTAATAAGGGGCGTATCCGGCTAAACGGACCAGGGGCCCAACAGGTACAACTTAGTAAGGGTTTCCTGAGGTTGCCCCGATCAGGGGCCCAACAGGCTCACCTCACTGAGGTAAACCTGATGCTCACCTGATCCGGACCCGATCAGCTGTACCCTAATTTGGCAAACCTGACTTAAACCTGATCAGGGCCTGGTCGGACGGCAGGCTAGCCTGACCAAATTTCCAGTCGGTTATTCATCGAAATACTTCCTAGTCTTTCGAAGGAAATGAGTTTATTTCGGTTGCAAATTTTATTTCAGGCTTGCGGAGATTCTGCGAACCAAACTTATGCTATATGTGTGTCAGAAGTAAAATCTGGGATAGAAAATTGGCCACTTTTGAAGAACGCTTTTCCCTCAAAAATTTCGGACTTGAAATCTTACACTGGATATGGAGTCGATGTATTAGAGAAGTGGCATGACGGCCTATTGGTTTTCTCCACAAGAGTTCGCACAATCGAATCAGGTGATATACACAATTAATCTTGGGGATGCTAAAAAGAAAAACAGACTGGAAGTGAAGTGTTTTTTTTTCAACAGCACCCGATGGGCTCGTCAAGTTAACGTGGCATCCTGGACACTCGTTCACCAGCCGGATATGTGACACTTGTCGAGTACAAGGCAAGTCGATCTATAGTCATTTGTTTCCGGGCAGAGAACTTTTTCCTGAGCTTATGTCACATTACAGGAAATAGATAAGCACGAAGGTATTTCGAGAATCGGTGCAGACCAATAGCTTCATTCAATGCTCATGAGGAAAATATTACTTCAATTACTTCAATTACTGATTCACAATGACAATTTTCCACTAGTTTTGTTGTAAGTGACGTACTTCCCGAGATATTCGCATCACAACGAAATTTTGTCTCTACATTGCAGAACAGCAAAGGTCACAGTGATCGTAAGAATTCGGGGAGGACTACATTCAAAGGTCGTTCTGAAATAAATTATTATGAGTTGTTTCCTCTGTGTATCGCACACTTATATTCTGATTCTCGATCGGACCGAACTATGGGATGGAAATTTATTGTGCGATTCGAAATCCGCTTATTATGAAGATAGACGGTAATCAGACAAATATCAAGTAAATTGACGCAGGATATAATTCTTATACATTCTACAATAATTGCTTCAATTTGAATGACTTATTGTTAGTCAGAGCTGGATTGTTGTCGGCTGGGTTTATTAAGAAATCTAATTCAGATAGCTAATCACTGCTCTTTATTATTATTACTATTATTATTTGTTTCATCATATATTTATAGCTGATTATATATCAAGGTACAGTACATCTATATAGTTTAATTATTATTGTTATCATTCTTTCATTATGTACGATACATAATTATCCTCAATTAACGTACGTATTATAATTCTGACAATCAATAACCGATTAAATAATCATACTCGGTATACATAATAATTATATCTTGCAGTCGCGTGCTCAAAAATATTAGCAATTGTACAGAAGTTTTTCTTTTCTTAATTTTACAAAGCTCAATTTAATTAGCTTTTTGTTAATAAACGTTATTCATACAGTGTTGAATATTTTTTAGCTAACCATTCTCAATCTGATTATTCAAAGCTCACTTTGTATCTCTTTCCCAAGATATTCACGGAAATTTGAGACCGCAGGTCGCGTCCGTGCTTACGTACAGCGGATGCGGTCGCGATAACCGATGCGGACGAAGTAGCTAGAGGTTGTTATCGCAGCTGTTGTTTTAGTTTTCACATTTGAAAGAAAATAACGAGAACAAGATCACAATCCTCCGTTATCACAATAGGATTTCCGTTCAGGTTATGGAGCATCTAATTAAGCTTTCAAATCCGCTACACACATCAACGAAAAATTGCCATAAGAAATATGGATGGAAAAATCACGTTTCTACGAATTACGCACAAAATTGACAATGTTCTCGCATTTTAAACCATGCGGGATGAGCTGATACTCGATGGTGAGAGATTATCCATGCGATATCAGCATCGTGGAATCCGATGAGGTATCGTGTATAGAATCAGATGCCGATTAGAAAATATGTTGTTCATTATTTAAAATAACGAATCGATAAGTACATGGAATTATATGAATCGTCAATTCTTTCATTACTAATTGAAATATGTAAAAAAAAGTGCTGCTGCATACGAGGAAACTTGTGATGTGGTTTACAGTCACTTCATACTGTTTCAAAATCAGATTTCTTGAGGATGTGGCAGCGGTTATCTGGAGGTTTCAAGACGGAAACGGCAGGCACAAACTCCAATTTTTCACATGATTCTTTCTGGTCCGTTACTTGCTAGACGTCAGTCGATTATCGGCCTCGTTGCTGTGATGTTGTGAAATTTTACCACGCGACAACGAAGTACTTGGTACTCAGGATTCAAGAACAAGTGTGTGCTGAAGGCTGCAGGACGAGTCGACGATTCCAAGTATCGTAGAATAGAAACCGAAATTGTGTCAAAGAGTACAGCAGAAGAAGCATAATACATATTATGATCTTCGAAATGCAGGAATAAATTCAAAACTTTGAAGAAGTTAAGAAAAAAAGTCTGCGAAAATGGGTATTGCGTCAAAATTGTCCATCACCATTGTGTATTACTTGGCGTCAATAGTGTCACTGAATTTTGGAGAACTTCTTGTGCTGAAGAATTTGCAGCACCAAAAAACAGTAGATCTGACTTGCATCTCCAAAGACGAAAATGCCGCGTTAGTCTGGAATTATGATCCCAACGACCTTGGTTACATAAAAAGTGAGTGGAGAAATCGGAAACTTTTGCTGTAGCTGTTGATTTGTCGCAATATCTCACTGACACAAAGTCTAAAATGGACCTTCAGTTTCCTGTATGAGCTTGCGAATTAGGATTAGATAGAAACAACAAAAGTCAAACTGATTCATTCATTTTCAACGGAAATTTCAGATTTTTTCCCTATGGCAACGTCGTCGAATGACGCCAAATCCTGTGCCATACGGGATGCCCCGTCGCTTTGTGACATAGGATGGAATGAAAAAGGTTCCTGGACGGTGGTAAACACGACCATGAGACCAATGGGTCCTGTCTTCGATTATCGATGGGAAGGTAGGGCAAATATCATGTGGTTAAAGTCGGAAGTGACGTAGGCTCTGTGTCTCGTATCCTCAACTCCATTAGGGATAAACCACTCTTGAGATTATTTGGGCGATTGCAGGTTTAAAGGAGTTCATCTTGAATACCACCGAATTTCGGTACGTTGGAATTGTACCCGAATCAGCTGGCTCAGTAGTGTTTTCTGCACGCGGGTCAAATGGCGTCCACGTTATCCTATGTGAAACTGAAAAACCTCAAGATTCCTCGTGCGTGTGGATTTCACTCCCGGCTTCGAAGGGCGAAAACCCGACGATTAAATCTTGTGGCAAAAAAAAACATGAGTGGGATGAACCCAAAGTATGCGAGCCCATAGGTGAATTCAAGGTATGGTTCACAGAATGGAACTGAGGCTGAAATTGATCTGTACGAATGGCGAACGTATATCGTGAAATGGGCGGAAAAGAACATCAAAATTTACAAGGCCGATGGAATCGAGCCCTTCTTGATCGGAAAGATGCCTCAAACGCTTGACGAAGTCCACGTGTCAGTCAAGAGTTACCGAGACTCGCGCATTCGATTTCACTTCTGTAAGCACAACGTCATAATTCATTCGTGTGGATCTGTTGATCAAAATTCGGACATTTTTCAGACGATTATTTAATGACTGAGAAAGATAACGCGGTCATATCTACGGATGAATTTGTGCACGACCGGAAAAGCTTCTGCATTGAGCTGCTGCTCGGTCTGTGCTCGAGTTGCAAGCTCAATGTTAGCTTGATCGATGAGCGAAGTTCTGATCTCCATACGTGGACCATTTTGGGTGACGAAAATGCTATGTACACCGGACTGCTGACTTGGCGATCGGTCAGACTAGAGAAGAATTTGACACACGAGAGTGAAATTGTGCAGGTCACGGTCAAAACTGTACTAGACGATGACGAAGACAGGGGTCAGTGGGCCATCGGTAACTTCCGCACGTGTACTCGGCTCGGTGAGTTGGACCCTTATTTGGAATACAAAATTTCAGGAGATTCCGAAGGATTATTTCAGCAGATCGAGAAGCTACAGCCAAGTTATCACGTTGCAGATAGAATTAGAAAATCGACCGTGACGATCAAAAGGGATAAGCAGCCTATGATCAAGTGTCAAAAGTTATCTTACAACAAACCTGAATTGGTCGATACAAAACAAATAGCTGAAAAACGAGACAGTGACGGTGAGCATAGAATTTTATGTCCAGTCGGTAGTAACGACACATTTTTGCTTTCGAAGTCAAAACTGATCGACTTTTATCCCACAGAATTTGATGTATATATGCATGAGATTCAAGAGCAATTGAAATCCGACAAGCTTTTTGGTAAACATTATTCCGTTTGCGACGACAACGGGTGCCTTTGTGACCGAGGATTTTCTGGGGACACTTGTGGCAGAGGTGAGTACAAGGATCCATGTGAAAACGCCGGAAACAGATGTAACGACGTGATATTTACAGAGTGCGCCAATGGACATTACGGATACAACTGTGCTGACAAGTGTACAAATTGCTACACTACGAACAACGGGAAACTCTGCAACGGAACAACTGGATATTGCACCGACGGATGCACAACAGCCAAGCTCATTCCTCCCGGCTGTAAAGAAGGTATGTGAATTTGTTTTCCTAATTTTTGTATTAGTATTATTATTATTATTTTATATCTTGGCTTGATACACATTTTTTGGTTCCTCGTGACAGAGATAAGCAATCCGATCGTCACCGAAATAACCGATACTGAGGTGAAAGTAAATCAAATCGTGCAGGTTGAGTACGTTATAAACGTATCCTTCATATTGGAGGTAGGAAGGGAATTTTTATGAATAAGAAACATTGGCAAACAAATTTTCTCTAAAATGCAAACAAGGATCATGACAATCCCTTTCCAAATTATACGATCATGGAACATTTGCAGGAGGTAAAGTTCAAAAGTAGCTCATATTTACTCCAACCGAATGGAACAGCGAATGGTTACGAACTAGAATTTCGGGATCTGAAATCGAATACATATTACAAAGTGCACACTAAAGTAGAAATATTAATGAGAAAATCCCCTCGATGGGTGATAATCAGCTCAAAAACATTTTTTGCTACCACTTGTAACGGTAAGTCAAATCTGAAACAAGGGTCACTGTTTGGAGAACAATCGTAAGCTCTACTCGCTCTGTACTCCTTTTCAGGTACGGCTGGCTTCGAAGTGATACCAGGAGATCATAATCTGACGATTAATAAGCTGACACGCGATAAGGTAACTCTCATTTATCAAAATACTTTGTAGTTTGAAAGACAGTACGTTTTTTAAATTTTGAAAGTTTTTTCAGATTTGTGGAGATCCTGTAGATGATCCTGAAGAATATTACGTAATTACTGTGGATGGAATAGGGCGAGATACACAGAGGAAAAAAACCTTTCCTTTTGAGTTCCGGAATCTGACTTCTTACAGTGAATACAGAGTAGACATCCATTTAGACATCCACAACCCAGTGATTTTTTCCACGAGAGTACGCACCATCGAGTCAGGTGAGAGATTTCGAGTTGGGCAGTCTGGGTGTTCGAAATAAGACAATAACAAGAAACATAATCATTGACAAGAAGGGCAGTCATTCTTCGGACGGACTGAAAGCATGTATTTTGACCCACAGCACCCAGTGAGCCACGTGATTTGATGACAACGCCTAAGAATCCTGGTTTTGTCAAATTAACATGGCAGACTCCGGCCAAATCTCAAGCAGACATACGCAAATTCGTAATCATAGTTAATCTTGTTGATACAAAACTACTGGATCCTCCGAAAGAAAAAACATGGGTGTTTGAACACATAGTTTGTGAAAAACTGCATAAGTACAGTCGCAAGCTGAGTCTTCCACCATCATCACATTACCGCATTTTCGTTTCGGCGGTGACTGTCAATAACGTAACGAGCGAAAATGCCACCACCAATTTTACGGCCTCACCAAGCGTGGGTTTTGATGGGAAACAAGAACACAAGCTGACACAGAGCGGTACTGTAATCGAAACTGAATTTCCTACGATTGTGAACGCAACACGTGACACCACGGTCAGTATCCTCGTCGTAGGGTATTCGAGGTGCGATAAAACGGATTTGGAAACAGGTTCACCAGCCGAATACGTGACAGATTGGACAGTCGTCAAGTACAAGGTAAGCCGATCTCAAGTAATTTGTTTCCTGGCCGACAACTTTTTCCGAACTTATGTCACATTTCAGGAAACACATAAGCCCAAAGGTATCTTGAGAATAGGTGCCAACCAGAAGACCCCGAGAAACTGTTCTCTGTACGTTGGACTTGAGTACAAAATCACAGCCATCGTCGAGGACTTCGGTGCAATGGAAAATATCACCTTGGGCACAATCACTCTGACTAACGTCAATCTTTGGCATTTTGGCTGGTTGATTCTCGTGCCATTATCAGCCATCTGTCTGATTTTATTAAAACTGTGAATACAACCATTGACATATTATCTATCCCTTTTCACGGTGAATACCTGATGTAATTTTCTGAAAATAAAATTATTTCTTTTCCAGAAAACGTAAAAAATTAGCGAACAACCCGAGGGAGCCGAGTTATCTGGAAATCCTTCCAACGCAATCCTCGGACTACTCGACTGTTCCTTGTGCCCAGAACGATTCAAGACCTCAGCCAGATGCGGCAGACCATGTATACTCGATGCCCAACGATCCCAACTCTCGTTCCGTAAGCTCAGAGTATTTTGAAGAGTACGCCAAGAAAGCAGCCGATACCGGTGTGCTGATGATGCAGTTTATGGTAGGCAATCCTAGTTTCGTTGAAAATTCAGGAATCTCGACCAGGATTATCAATTTTACTGCTTCTTTCAGTCGTTGCCCAGAGGCCTGACGAGACCCTGCGTTTACGGAAGTCTGCCGGAAAACGAGTTGAAAAACAGATACCAAAATCTGATAGCATGTACGTATAATTGACAATGGTAACAATGATATAACGCACTCGATGACAGTGCTGAAACTGCATGAGAGATACAATTCGCTGTAATCTGCACGTATATTACAAGATCATTCCTACCTTCGCGAATGATCCTTCGTAGTTTAAAAATTATTCGTTGTCCTTGCCATCATCAAAATATATGCACAGATGATGATACCAGAGTCATCCTCGAGAAAATACCAGGCGACTGTCACTC
The DNA here is from genome assembly GCA_018420115.1 of Euura saliciscinereae. Classification (NCBI taxonomy): domain Eukaryota; kingdom Metazoa; phylum Arthropoda; class Insecta; order Hymenoptera; family Tenthredinidae; genus Euura; species Euura saliciscinereae. The sequence continues at coordinate 62,369 of JAFFZH010015828.1, read as the reverse complement.
CGACTACATCAATGCCAGCTTCATCGAGGTAAGGATACTGATGTTCAAGTCTTACACTTCAAACAATGGAAAGTCGCATTTGACACTTAGAATCTCCAAACATTCGTTCCAGGGGTATCTGAACAAGAGAGCTTACATAGCGACCCAGGGACCAAAACCGAACACGGTGAACGACTTCTGGAGGATGATCTGGCAGCAGGATGTCCGTGTGGTTTGCATGCTGACGAACATCGTCGAGGGCTCGACGGTACTGATCGTCAATAAATCGATGCTCTACTATTGCATCAAAACACTATATGCACTGACGTGAGTCACCGAATTTCAGACTTTGAGTGAGAGGTACTGGCCGGAGCCTGGGACCAGGTCGAAGTACGGTGACATCGAGATCGCGAACGCGGACCACCAGGCCTTCGCTGAGTACACCTTCAGGACCTTCAAGCTGAGTTTTCAACACGACACCCGAAAAGTACGGCACAAAAGTTACTCAAGTGAAGATGAAAATCAGCTCCATGATTTCCTCGTGTCTCGCTTCTGTCGCAGGTCACTCACCTTCACTACACAGGATGGCCGACTATCGGAGTCCCGATGTCGCCCCAATCCCTCGTCGCGTACCTCAAGAAGCTCAAAGAAACACCGACAGGAAACGGACCAGTTGTCGTCCACTGCCACACCGGGGATGAGCGGACTGGAACAATCATACTGAGCGACATCTGCTTGCGCCAAGCTGCCGCAGAAGGGGTGAGTAGTCTAGTGATCCGCGCGTAACCACGAATCATTGGGGTCATACATCCGGACTTACACAGGTAATCGACGTACCAGCCGTGACCAGACGCATGAGGAGTGGCCGAGCAAATATGGTCGGAACTCCGCAGCATTACTTGCTCGCTCACATACTGATAACGGAGAGTCTGATGTCCCATCCTACGCAAATACCCTGCGAAATTCTCCCACAAAGGATTAAAAAAATGAGACTGCGATTGCCTGCCGACATTCAAAGGTGAGCTCCACGAGGCCGATGAGCTAAAGCAAAACTCCTACGATGAAGCTATATTGTAGATTTTGGTTATTTCTTCATGGTGAACTTTTCTGAAACTCACATTACTGCCTCAAAACACAATGAAAAAGACTCTGCGAGAGTTTCATCGCAGTTCATCTAGCAGGAAAATATGAGCTATTGTGGTCAGCACAACGTGAAACATGGAACACGTAATATGAAACATTCACAATATTTCGTATCGAGTTTCAGCAGTAGTGTGAGTTTGAGCAAAGTTGATCATGGAGAAAAAACTAGGTATCGGGATTAAACGAAAAATCGACATACATAACATCGTTGCATCATTGACTTGTCGTCTTCTGCAGACTCAATGTCACCATGTGGCAGCAGCAGGCCCTGGAGTCGTTTGCCACACCGGATTCTACAGCAGCGGAAGAACCAGGTTAGAATATCAAAGAAGCCTGCTTTTTCTTGTATTCACGGTTCAGACTTTTTACGTGACCTACATACCCAATGCTCACCCTGAATATCTGAACGGTTACAGTAAAACGCTTCCCAACGTTCGAGTGTCAGAGTAGTTCAGTGAAAGCCGTCAGCGTCGACGGGGTCTGGATGCAGAAGCGGTACCTGGCTTCTCGGCTTCCGTCGCCATTCAAGCTCTCCCCCCTGCTAAAAATTCCCGAGACGACCAGTCAGGACCTTGTTCCAAATTACGACGTGGGGAATGGACCTATGTGGACCCATGAGGTCCTGACTTGGGAATGTTGAGTAGGGCCCTTTTTCACTTCAGAAAAGTGAATTCCCGAGTCAGGACCACATGGGTCCACATAGGTCCATTCCCCACGTCGTAATTTGGAACAAGGTCCTGACTGGTCCGCTCGGGAATTTTTAGCAGGGCCGTTTCTGGGAGTTCATCATCGACGAGAACATAAAGCTCATCATAATATTGCAGTGCTCTGACCCGAAAGATCCTGTGAGTGTTCGACGAAACGATCAGCGAGCAATGACCCTATTTTTGCAAATCAACATTTCGCACCCTTTTGTAGACGTGCCGCGACATTATGCCCGACGAATCAATCTTCGATCCCGTTCCCCACATTAGAGTGGAATCCGAATTGAACTTCGACGGTGAAGAACATTTCAAAACTGAAAAGCTCCTGTTGACCGAAACGTCACAGGTATTTAGCACATCCTGATCTCAGTCCGACCATTGGAGGACCTCATTCACTTCATTTTTGTGCTTCAGGGTAATGCAAGATCGAAATCCCTCACCGTGCTCACCTGCAAGGGTTGGGAACCGGGGAAAAATGGAAAACCTCCGAAGGCTGGGACGTTGGTCTCGCTCTGGAGAGCTTCCGAAAAGATTCCTCGCAAGGAAGGGCAGACTTTGGTGCTCTGTCGGTGAGTCATCGCGCAGACTACCTCGATGTTCAGTCTGAAGATGTAGTCTCTGAAATCCTCACATTGATACAATTCCGTCTGGTTTTCAGAGACGGCACAACAGGCTGTGGCCTATACTTGGCTCTGAGTTACCTGCTGGAGAGAATGGCCGTGGAAAGAGAGTGCGACGTTTTTGCCGCAGTCCGAGCAGTCCGTCGATCCAGACCAGATTTTGTCAAGGCATCGGTAAGCCTCTCGTCGAAGACACTGATAAATTTTCCAAAATGGTTTACAATGATGTCTCGTCAGGATTCTATCGCCGTCTTTCATTTCCGGGAGCAATTCTACTACTTGTACGACGCGGCAGTGGCCTACTCCGACTACTTTCAATGTTACGCAAATTTTGGTTGATCCGTTAGACGACGTCTTTCTCACAGTGCTGACTGGAATGCGGTTTTCGGTTACGATCAACGTCATCAATGATTCGAAAATCATTTGATTTTATCCAGATATAATAATAGGATCTTTGGCATCCAGTCAATCAACCATCTCTTATCATAAGTTGAATTAATCTATCACCTCAAATTGAAGTACAAATACTGAAGGTAACAATGTTACCGTCATTCTGACCAGTTATTCGAAGTTTATAAATGATTTTCAGTTCTTACTACAATCAATCACACTGATAATCTGACTTGAAGATAGTCTTGAATACAGTTTTTCAATGCTTCATTCGTTGGAGATCCATTTATTCGAAGGTTGAAGTGTTTTTCACCTCTTGTAATGTGTGTTCGCTCGGGATCGTTATCGCCACTAATTAAACAATTAAAAACGGTAGGCAACTCGACATACCGCGGTGTCCTTCCAGAAACAGTAGCGTTCGTTGTGTTATGTGACGTAAAACACATACCGCAATAAGCTAGAATGAGCTCTTCGATAAAACAAAGACTGGGGCAAAGTGGACAAGTGGACACCTCAGTGGGAAACTTTAGAATGCAATTTTCGTGGAAACGGTTCCTCCTACGTGAAAATGTCTCTCATTCTTTCCGGTGCACAATTTTATTCTCTTCAATTTTGTATCCTACTAGTTTTGTCGTAGCTGACGTACTTTCAGAGATATTCGCATGACAACGAAATTTTGTCTCTGCATTGCAGTATAGCAAAGGTCACAGTGATCATAAGAATTCGGGAAGGACTACCTGCATTCAAATGTCGTTCTGAAATAAACGATTATGAGTTGTTCATCTGTGTATCGCACACTTATATTCTGAGTTTCGATCGGACCGAACTATGCGATGAAAATTTATTGCGCGATTCGAAATCCGATTATCATAAAGATAAACGGTCAGACAAATATCAAGTGAGTCGACGCAGCATATAATTCTTATTGGATTGTAGTCGGCTGGGTTCATTAAGAAATCTAATTCAGATAACTAATCATTGCTCTTTATTATTATTACTATTATTATTATTTGTTTCATTATATATTTATAGCTGATTATATATCAAGGTACAGTACATCTACATAGTTCTATTATTATTATTATTCTTTCATTATGTACGATATATAATTATTCTCAATTAACGTACGTATTATAATTCTAACAATTAATAACCGATTCAATAATCATATTCAGTATACATAACAATTATATCTTGCAGTCGCGTGCTTAAAAATATTATAAATCTTACAGAAGTTTTTTTTTTTCTTTCTATCAGTTTTAAGATTCAATAGAAAAAACGTGATAAATAATTCTTTGACTTTTCTTAAGATCCGTGAATCTGAATGCTTGTATACCTTATTATACAAAAACGACGATTCGCATAACTTTCAGTTTATATAATTATTTTCTTCTTTTATTATAAATAAAGCTTACATAATCAATATTTCTCAATTTATTTTTACCCTATATTTGATAATGATCACTATTATTATTGGTCAATTATCGAAACTGGATTCTATTCTCGACTATGTGCTGAGATAGACTTTTTTTTTCTCTTGTGAAATAATCAATGTTTCAAAAGTACACGTATCAGTTTTAAGAAGGCATCGAGAATAGAGACCCCTGTTTCACCGTGGGTGTGTATGATAAATAAATATATAGTCTATCTTATACATACATATATATATACAGCTGAGAGTACAGAGATGCTTTCTAACGTTATTCATTAATTTGTCGAATTTTTTTTTTTTATTTCTGGTCACAATATATGCATATACATCCTATGTGATGACATCCTAAATGATGTAGAATTTGATGTTTTATTTTAGTTAATTTTTCATATATTATATATTATATATAAACAGAACAGATAATATATATACGACATCTGAGAATATTTACATGTTTAATTATTATCTTCAGCTAAATAATTATATTTAAGTACTAATTCGCGATTTAGTCACGCACTTCAGCTGCAGATGAAAGAGGTCGGTGAAACTAATTTGATTAAGAAATGCAATTTAAAATTTGTCGCAATTCAATTTCAAGCGGAATTAAATCTGATTAGACAAAGTAGAAGTTTTTTAATTATTCATTTATAAACTTTGTTTGTTCAATGAATTAAAAAAGTTTCCGCAGGTCAGCTTGAATGAAAAGAGTAAAATCGTAAACGTAACATTGTTCAAAATTATATTCTAAAGTTTTGTGCGAATAAATTATTTTTTTTTTTTTTTCTATTCTTTATTCAACGTAAAATTGAACTTTGAAATTGTGACGATAAAAGCTTGTTCCCATTATGAGCTTTACCATACCAATATCATCCTACAGTACTGCAGTGCTGACCTTAGCGTGTGCCTAAGTAATAAAGCTATAATCCCGGTCATTGATCGGGAGCTAATAAAAAGCCCCCATTTTTTTTTCTTTTTCTTTAAATCATCGAATTTTCGAACGCGACAGACATCAAGCACCGGATTGATAAAAAATTCATCGTACAGGCGACAGGTGGGCGGGAACTGGACGTTTTATTTCATTCATTATTTAATTCATATTTTTAAAAACGACCGTCGCATCACACAGCAGAGTTTTTATTCAATATACACGTTTTGAGGTTATAATGTGTCACATCAATTTTTTGCCCGAAGATATTTCGAGAAGGAGAAAACGGATCCCGACAAATTTGGCCTCAATCGACGCGGCTTTCTTGAATTCAGAACTGACCAAATTTTGGATTCGGTCCCGCTAGTAGTTTTGGAATTATTTGAAGAACAAAATTCATCAAAATGGGGTAAACGAGAATGGAGAAACAGATTTTGACAAAAATATGTACCCCAAGGTCTTTTGGGACGCTGATAACGAATCCAGGGTCAGATTTGCATAATTCAAAATGGTGAATCCAAAAATCGTTATATTTTCATGAAAAACAGCCCCAGACGATTTTTCATGTTAATTACTTCTCTAAAAATTCGTACGACTCATTTTCACCAGGGTTTCATAAACTAAAATTAAAAAATGATGTATTCAGAGTTCGAAACGAGTGTGAACGAATCGAGCTGATAATGTAGTCATAAAATGGCAGCAAGAGGATCTGTTAAATTGTCTGTGGCCAGAGTATACCTCGAAGCACCTCGGATTGTTGAAATAAATTGATCACGTGACTGATTGTAATTAATATGTAAAACGGGTGACCCGATCGTCCGGTGGTACATACATGTACGCAACGTACTTCACAATGGAATAAATTTCGTTCTGAATACTCGGTTGATTTTCGATAATTAATACCCGCGAACCGCAAACTGCTGTGTGATAGCTCAACTTTATTTGGCAAACAAATTCTATATCAATTGTACACTTATCAAATAATTATGAAAAAATTATCCCCTTCAAATTATTGTATTTTCTATGATTAGCCATTTGACAAAAGTTAAAAAATTCAAAAAAATTGAAAAAAAAAACTGTATATCGATCGATCAATAATTAATCAATACTTTTTGTGATGAAAGGCTGTTATTTTGTCAGGATGTTAACTTTGGGAATATTTTCAGCCTGAAATGAAGAAAAATTCTGTTTGTTTGTGAAATTGAATAAATAATAATGATAGTAATAAATAAACGATTACTTAGAACTCTATCGATATTATTCTATACAGTTGAGTGAATTAGGTACTTAAAGGCTTTGATAATATATTGTTTGACCCGCAAATTCCAAAATTAAATAATTACAATTATAGATAATAATATTTCATCCATTTCTTTTTGATTACATATATATTTACATAAATAATTATACTTATAATTGTATTCAGTTACGTTACATACATAAACGTTACAATTTTGTTTCATATATTTAACTTTTTTCATTATTTATTTATTTGTTTAGTTTGTTTAATTGTTTTTTTTATTAAAGCTTTGTCGCAAGATCCTGACGTAGTCATGTATAGCATAATTTAGGTATACATATTTATATACAATCTACGTATAGAATAATTTTGGATTATATCGCCAGACCAGCTGGTTTGTTTAAGCAAAAAATTAACAACCCTCTTTTCTTTTTTTTGTTTTTAATTTTGTCAATTATATAATATAAGAATTATATATCATTACTATATATCTTTGTATTTAAATATTAATTGTTCAAATTTTAATTTTAATTAGATATAATATATATTATTTATATGATAACTTCACAGGTAGCCGTTCATTGATATTTCGCATAATAATTTCTTTTTTTTTTATAACAACTATATATATAATCTTTATTATTCTTCTAATTAATGACTGACGGACGATTTTTATAGCTTGAAGTAATTTCTGCGTTTGATATAGAAATATAATAGTACAATCTACGTCTCTTAATTACTTAAATGATCTTAAATGCTTTTTATAGGTATAATACTAATAATAATAATAATTTTTTTTTTTTTTTCAAACAAAATCATTGTGCATGTGCTATTATTACAACGATTATTAAGTATTCCTTTGAATTTTTTATTTTTTTTTTCGAGTATGCGGATCTCAGTCTGTCAAAGTAACTATATATAGTAAGCATTATCTTTAAATTATTTATTGACGAATCAATATTATTTATTGATCCATTAATGTAATTACTTATTCCTCTGTTGTGGTCAGTGCGTTTTTTTCCTTTTCAGTTTCCTGATCCTCCGTTTCCTTCTGGAGCCTGATTTCAGCGTCTTGAAAATACAAGGATAGTGAAGTAGATTTTTTTTTCTAATTCAGAAAAGAAAAAAAAAACCTAGAACTAAATCCTCACCTTTCGCTGCCTGTTCTTTCCATATCTTTTTATTATCACCGAGACAATGAGCCCATGGTTTTTTTATCCTGAACCTATTCTCTCCGGTCCCTGTGTTTGAAAGCGTCAATTATTCACATATTAATCCAAAGTTAACACGGGTACGAGGGAATTAAGTCATCCCTGGGAATTTTTTTTTTCCAATTCCGCTAATTAAAACTCTTTCATGTTTAATCTGGATGATTGGATGTAAAAGTGATGAAGTTTTTTTTTTTCTTGGTCTTCTTAACATTTTCAGGAGGGATGACAAATGAATTGAATTTCAATTTTCTTTTATTCTTTCAATTCACGAACGCTGATTGGCGATGAGGAATACCCACCGGTTTCAGTCTCTTGGGGGACTTCCGTCTTCTGATTCAAAGGGGCGAGCACCGACTCCAACATGTCACTACACACTTGCATACTAGGTTCTACTATGAACTCGATAAATCCGATCTGTGATTGGGCTACCAGAGTATTGTTCCTGTCGCATAATGGTGAAAACGGAAGTCCCAAAGCTCTCTCCTTGTCTCCTTGTCTGAAAAACTCTTCGAGGAGCTGCATGGTCCACCTGAAAAACGAAGAAGCTCGTCAAGTCGATTATTTCAAGCAATTTCATCCGATTTCATTTGACTAGGACGTGATTTCGAGCCATTTCGAGTGCTTTCGTACGATTTTGAGCGATTTTGAGTTGATTTTAGCGATAAGGAGGATCATATCTATGTCAAATTACTTGTGATGCAGGTCCCATCTTTTGGCAGGATGCGAAATATCGCAACAGTGAAGAACGAGACTGACAGCTTTGCTCTTATCGACGCTCGGCTCTGCGAGTGTGAGGAGATTCTTCATGTTCTTCAATTGTTGAAAGTGAAAGCTCATGTCGGTCGCGAGAACCATGTCGATCACTAGTGATCTGAACTCGCGAAACTCTTCGCGAGATAGATTCTGTAGAATGTTGCATTCCTCTTCGCGAAGTATACTGAAAAAATGAAGACATGATAAGTAGGGTCTCATAGTCTCGAGTTACTGCTAATTGCATAAGTTGTAGAAACAAATTTATCTCACCGAAAGCTTGCGGAAATGTGATGATTTTCCAGAACCGCTCTGTCATTGTATAAAAGCGCAGTATCACTGCCTGACATCACGTGAAAATTATTTGTCGTCCCCGTGTGCTCAAAATCATGAATAATAGCGGCAACAAGGGTGGCGAATATCTCGAGATCCGTCAACCAGTTCTGAAAGTACAAAATCCTAAAATGTTCCCACGCATCTCGTGATGAAATTTAAACAACCAGAGCTACCACAACTTTTCATCCCTTCTGGAATCGAATTTCGAAAAATACATGAACTACTTTTTGGATATTTGAATGAGCAACTGTTTGAACCAAATACCAAGTCAATATCTCATCGGGCTGAAGAGATATCGATGAATCCGTAAAAACACGTTTTAACACCCCTTCAAACCCCTTTGGGGTGGAGATAGAAGATAGAAGATGGAAGATAGAAGATAGATGATAGAAGATAGAAGATGGAAGATAGAAGATATGAGACAAAAGACAGGAGACAAAAGACATAGGACAGAAGACAGAAGACAGGAGACATAAGACAGAAGACAAGAAGGCAGAAGACAGAAGACA
>JAFFZH010015828.1:38927-49706 GCA_018420115.1 Euura saliciscinereae | reverse complement strand
TACTTTTCTACTTCGGTAATGCTGACAACTTCATTTACTGCCCGTTACTGTTGTTGAAAGGTACTTTTATGTGAATGGTACTTGACGTTCGCATTAGTACTTCCTTTCTTTCTACATTTGTACAATTGAAAAGTACTTTTCGGCGACGTCACCGTCATGGATATAGTCGAATGAAAAATGAAACAACCTCTTCAATGAATTTTTGTTTTATATTTCGTTTTCTCCGAAAATGTAACAGGAAAAAATCGTCCGAGCTGAGCGATTTGAAAACGATTTTCACACAATCATAATATTATACAATGGGAACGATGCAATGACGAGCAGGCACATCCAACGTTATCCAAGACAGGCTACAAGAAGTCAAGAGAACCTATAAGGAAATTCTATAGGGTGATAAAGAGAAATAGAAAGAGAGAGAGAGAGAAAGAAAAATCGATTCATCGAACGAAATTGCAGACGGAAAACGAATCAACCTATTATTGCAATCGAAAATAAATAATACATGCGATTCATACCATATATGTAAAGGAAAATTTATATTCAGGGTAACAGATGGTATTAACGATCGTTGAACGGACGCTGTAGCGACGATTATTGTTATTCAACGATGCAGAATAACGTGATCGTTTATTCAGTAACTATAGACTAATCCTAATCTTAAGTATGTACCTAACTACTATAGTAGCATTATAACAGAGTGGTACGGGAGATAAACTCAAAACACTATCAGGCTATATACACTGTATGGCATTATAAATCATTGCCAATGACCATGGACAGGTATAACGTCGTTATCATTGATTTTGTGCATCTGCAATGTGTGTTTTCAGATTAAACATAAAAAAAAAGAACGATTACGTCAAAAAATTGTGGAAATTCTTCATCTCCGATGAATTCGGGCGTATTTACCAAGTCTTTGTGGCGACAAATGAGATCAAAACGACCGTATAAGAACATCAGTTGTCATATAATCAGATATATGCATATCTCCAATTTGTCACGATAAGATTATATAGAATTATATAAGATCGTGTCACAAATAGATTTTATGTAACCTCATCAAAACAAATTCAACGAGTCGTACAATCTTTATTTGATCATATGAAAAGTATTTTTTTTTGGTTCGGGAAAAATTCAATTTTGAGGTAAAAAGGTAATCTAATAACACAAGTTCCTGAAAAAAATGAGGATTTTCATACTGAATGATTGCGCAAGGTCATCATGATAAGGAAAATGATTGTCAGAGAACGAAACAATACATGGTTGACCAACACAGAGTAGAATAATCATGACGAAGAAAGAGAAAAAAAAAAGTACGACCTTTTGGCACTAAAATTACATTTTGGACGCTTATCACAACCTTTCATCAGACACGCGGATGAATTATAATCATACTGGACTACCATGCGGAATACTGGATTTTTGGGTAAAACCACGTGGTGTGTTTCTTAAAAAAAAACGTAAATGTGTCAATCCTGACACATCGTTGAACAGTACCTACTTTTATAACAATTCATAGCATAGTCAACTGGTATCAATTGTATATCAGGGTGAAGCGGAGGGGGGGACTTTTCGAACACATAGCGTAGATATAACAGTGTAGTGTTGTGTATAAAAATAAATGGTCGCATTCCCCCTGCACAATATATGCATGAGTATCATTTTTTTGTGTCAAATGTTAATTTTTCGCAACCTTGCCCATATGGGGGTGCGAAGCTTCCGTTTCTGCGTGACCACGTGACTACCGGATCCGTCCGCATCCGTTCCACCAGAATTTGCCGGTTGGCCCTCCCTACGCGGTGACCTTGTTGACTCGGTCGCCGCCCTGTGGTAGTGGTTGTTAGTCATAGAATAAAGAAGCACAGATTGAACTCGTTAGTATTTAATCGTGTTCGTTACATCAATGACTTTTCGTTTTCCAATAAAGTGTCTTTATTTTTCATTATTTTGTAATTTTTTTTTTTAAGGAAACCAGCATCATCATCGCTTCCTGCACACAAAATCTCTGTAAATAAAATATTTCGCCATTTTCTTGTTTTTTATTCACATCGTTTCTCTTCACCGATAGAGAGAGAGAGAGAGAGTGAAACTCAAGGGGTGATTATATAGGATGTAGATGAGTGTTAGAAGAAGAAAATAAATCATATATACAGAGTTCCGAATCACACATTTACAACATTCAATTTATTATGAACATTACAACAAATTGTAGGCGATAAAAACAGCAAATTTTTCAATACATATTCAGTAAAGGGAATCTGACTCTGATTCCTGCGGGGATACCATACCGAAAATTACTTTCTGATGAATCACGTAAAAAAAAAAAAAACTATGTAATAATCTGTCATTATTTAATAATTGTATTAATTATGTAACAATTCCCGGATAAAGATAGTTTGTATATTATTAAACATAAATTTTAACCGTTAGGTCAGGTCATGTCATGTCTTGCCTACTCAGTTCATGAGGACTTGGAATAAAATTGGGAAAACTTTTCATAAATTATTATATACAATATATGGCCTAGTATATGACCGATAAAAGATCGTAAATGTTTATGAAATCTATATATTATGTTTATACTCGATAATAAAATCTGATCACATTTTACGATCCGAGTACTCATCTTGGTTTCATGGCTAATACATATATAAGATCGTATATAAATTATTTTTACCCGGAAAAACATACGACAGATAATTCATGATGTGTTTTATCTCAAAAATAGTTATTCATTGCATAGTTTTTTCACACTATTCTTGTTCGGTTTCAGAAGCAACTTCTTTTTTCTACCATGAGTCTGAAGATTCTGTTTCCCTCTTTCATGCACTGCAATATAACCTTGGCTCCAAATCGACGAAGACGGCTTTTTGAAACCCAGAACTGTAGCCAACGACCATCCGCGGTATACATAGAATGGAAAATGATGATTGCTCTGCCCTCAATTGATGGAGTACTTGATCCGTGGATACGAGATGGGGGCTGCTTGGAGCTACGAGCTTTTAGCAAAGTTTAGGACCTCAGAACTTGGGGATTAGTTCACTTGGGGTTTGGAAGGGCCTTGATCCTTGGATGCACAGTAAATTCTCGTTTCAACAGCACACACGCGATCATACAATACATTCTGCAATTTTATTTTCCCTTCAGGGGATGAAATAATGCGTACTTCACATTCGAAATACTGTAACTTTGAGAAGGATCATGGGAACCAAAATGGACGAAGAAGATTCTGAAGAATTGTGGTCACAATAAAATCAATGGCGAGGATGTCTCGATTAGAAATTGATAACTCGGTCCAAAACTTTTGTTTTTCGATTTCCCTCATTCACTCGATGAAGGATTGCTCTCCGAAGAAAATGAGACGTCGAGAGACATGATCGGATCAACCGTGTGCCTGAAAACCTTACGACAAGTGATCTTCAAAAACTCAACTGATCACAATTTTCTCTATTCAACAGGAAGTCATTGTATTTTGAAATCTAAGGTACACATTCTTTCGTTTTCCTTTCGGCCACCTCCTCATCTCTCTTCCGTTATTCTAGAAGAGACTCGCCGAGGTTGTTTTCCACCCTTGTGGATTACAAGACAAGGCAAGTCGCTTGACAACGGACAATGCTCAAGCTGAAGGTTCCCTCGTCGTTAATTATAATCCCCGTTTACTTCACAGAACGTAACAACCACTCCCGTGTTTAAATTGAAGTTGATCGGGGGGTTGGACGTTCATTGTTAATAAATTTCCATCCCCGGTCGTGATTGTATCCTAACGAGGGAAACAGTCATTCGAGGAAACTTGATACTCGGATTAATCCCGTGATTTACGAACCGTTTCGAATTACGCCCGCCCTTTGTCTATCCGGCTGGTCAGGAGTTGATTGTTTATCGCAAAACATACGTAAAAACAAAAAAAAAAACAGGTACCTTGTCTCGTCGATGAAAACTGCCTCCAATACTCTGGCAGCGTAGTGAAGATTCTGCTGAAGAAGTTCCGCCGATATTTCACCGTGTTGAAGCTGCTTCAGGAGGCATCGTAAGCTGGATATTGAAATTCGAAGCTGTAGTGTGACGCCATCCGCGGTTGATTGGAATTATAATTACAGAAAACGTACCTCAAAGCCGCCTTATCGCAGGCGTCGGGGGTGTCGACAGGGGGCAAAGGATCTCCGGTCAGATCTAGATCGGTGGAATTAAACTGACCCTTACCACCAGGGTCCGGGGACCCGGAATCAAGACTTCCGCTTCCTGGTGTACGGGATGTCTTATCCTTATCAGACCAGCGACGTGCTATTGTCAGAGGTCCATAGTCTGGAACAAACGAAAGACGATGCAAGTTATTAATTTAGTTATCGCCTTTTTCATATGATTTATCACATCAACATTTTCAGTATCGATCAGAAAAACGTAACCAAAAGAAAAATATAAAAACGTTGAGATAATCTTGACATGATCAAGAAAAAAAAAATCTTAGGGGCAATTTTGAGCTACAAGGCCCTGGCCTGGCTTCCCTGATTGGGCCTTATCAGGCCCCAGTCTGGGTTCCAAATCTTTGAAATAATTCAAACTCACATTGTGGACAGAAAACTGGTATCTAAAGTCGCATTTTCTTTTCTTTCATTAACTACTCTTTAATTAAACTAAATTACTCGCATATCATTCTCTTGCTCATTCCTGCAGGAAGAGACGCGCGTACTGCTAATGAGGCTCATCTCTGTAGCTTCAGGAACGACTTTACCGACGATAAGAACGTGGGGTGAATATTAGAGGGTAAAAAAAAAAATTGTTCGCCAAGTACCTAGGGTTTGGATAATTGTTTTTTTCACTTTCTTTGCCCGAATTTTTCATATATTGAGATGATTACGTTGAACCAGCAACTGTCTCATCATTTTCATTGAAGTAGTATTAAATTTTGTTGTTCATTTATTTCGACATCGCGTTCTTTTTTCTTCAATCTGATATCCAATAGATTCGTTATCAGTGACATAACAAACCCTGAGGTAGAATTTTTCATTGAAATCGGTAATCAATTCTCCAGTTATCGCATCCACTGGAATTAATTTTGGAAATTTTGTACTACTCAAAAACTGTCTGATAATCGGTAGAACGAAAGATCTCATCGGTATTTAGTTTTCCAAAATTTATTAGATTCGCACTAATGTTATCAAAATCTAATCATTGATGAAAAAATAGCTGATCTGAATTTTAATCATCAACGTGATTACAATAAATCCACTGTCTCTCTCTCTCTCTCTCTCTGGAAAAGAATGAGTGATCAATCCATTCCACGATTCGTTGTCCATTTGTTGTCCAAATGTCCAAATTGATTAAAAATCGTTACCTTGTGTAAATAAGAGTTCGAGGCGACCATTTCCACTAGAAAAAACAAAAACTCCCTTAAATTAAGGGATGATTCGTTAAATTTACTCCCCGTTTCTCCGGAACCGCGGATATTCCCTCTGACCACTCGAATACCAATGTCGTATTGATACAGACCACAATATCGAGTTGAGTAATATAAAAATTGATTCCTCTCAAGTGATGTTAGCAACAGTATATCCATCAGGGGAATATATTCGCGGTGTATACACCGAGTAGAATAATAGGGGGTATATTTTCAGTGTATAGTGTGATTGACGTGTTATGTGGTAGTACAGTGATTGACTGCATGGGGTGGATCGGAACGGTCTTGTTTGAGCTTCATTATTGACGGATGCGTTTGGGGAAGAGAAAAATGAGGAAACAGTAAACGAGATACATGACAATGAAACACGTTTACACTCTCCTCGCAGTAATTGGCTCTGCCCACGTGAAAAAGAAGTGCAGAGAAACCGCTAGTTGCTAGTTAATTTCATCAGGAACCATTAGATTTCCTTCCAATAGTGATCCTTTCAATGGTGAATGTATGTAGAAGAAACAAATGCTGTGATAACTACAAGCTGTTTGGAACTACATAAGATGGTTGCTGGGCCACCGCAAAATCACTCGGACTCAAATTGATCATGGAGTACGTTCCCAATCATACATCCGACGAACATGAATGGTTCACTAAAAGTTTGGCGAGCGAGGATCCATACACGGACTACTACGTTTGGCACAATTGTACGGTTGATTCGACCACTGGAATTGTCAGTCCACCCAACAACTGGGTAAGTGCAGCTGACACGTTCCACTGATCCTTTCAATAGTGAATGTATGTAGTGAAAAAAATGCTGCGATAGCTATAAGCTGTTTGGAGCTACTTCAGATGGTTGCTACTAGATCCAGTGATTCCTACAGTGGGCTGCGTACGCAGGGGAAACTATCACTGTAGTGACTATCGACCTCGTTTAGTTAGTACAGATGTAGTTTGCATCATATGCATCGACTGCTGCGAAAACTACTTGATCCAGCAATAATAGTGTCGAATAGTTCCGGAAAACTACACAGTGCTGATAGTCATTCGGTAGTCACTACCGACACGACTGTTCGAGAGTATCTCGAACTACTCGCATTCGCTGTGACCACTGAGCATCCGATAGTTTCATCTTCAAACGGAGCAAAACTTGATTTCGTCAAAAGTTTCCCGAGCAGTTATGCTACAAGTAGATACCTAAGACATGGGCAAGTCTCTAGTTTTTGCATATACATTCTGTATATAATAATGATTTCAGTATCGCGAAAATATGAAGACACCTTACACATGCTGGGAGTCAATAGTTTTCCTTCTTCCATATACGGATGGGCTAACAACAAGTGTAACTATGACTTTATTTTTAATTTTTTTTCTGTCACTTGTGATTCTTTTCTTCATATTTTCTCGAGCAAGGGTCTTTGGACCGACGCGTTTTTCTCCATAAACGAGAAGATGAGGAAAAATAAGAAGCAATTATCAAAGTACAGAACGGCTCTCGACGAGCTACAATGGACCTGAGGCCAATCTTCTCAAACTCACAACTCACGCTTCTATTGTTTAGCTTCTTGAGATTTCTTGTTGTTCTCTTTTGTGTACCTTATACATACTCTCTTCCTCTTCATTCATTTCGTTTCTTGAATCCTGGCTCCAACCCTTGTTCACCTTAAGACCTCCAACATTCTCTTTAAGATAAATAAAGGAAAGCTCACCGTTTAGGGAAGGAGTCTGGGAACCCGATTTACCAGTCGTGTCACTCGAGGCATTAGAATTTGCCTGTGCCAACGTCGCAGATTCCGACGAAGCCTCCGCCAGGCCAATATCGTCTTTGGTACCGCTGCGATCCGGCGGCGATGCAACTGGAATTACAAAAAACGGTGGAAAAATTTAGAGAAAAATTTGCAATTTCGCAAAGTGTACGGTACCTGTTCTAGAAAATAGTGGAGAAGACTGAATAACAGGGAAAACAGTAGCAATTATCTCTTATCGTGGGATTTGGAATGAAAAAAAATAGTAGATTAGATAATGGTTCGTTAGTATTGAGCGAAGACCAGAGATAAGCGTATAAGTGGTAGAATTAGTTTGTTCATTCTTCCTGCAATTTTTTTTTCAATATTCAGGATATCATTCCCACTGTTACAGCAGAGAATTGTAAATGAACAAAATTTGTAACATTCGATAAGTGTGAAGTTAGAACTCATTGATTACCAATAAAACAAAAAAAAGGTACACATAATTACACAAATCTTCATTCCAATTCGATTTTTTTTTACTGTTCTTCAATCTCTTCATTATGTCATCAAATTCTATTTCAGAGACAAGAAAAAGCTCATTTTGTCGAATTATGGCTTGACTCGTCCTTTGAGTTTCTTTCCGAATCCGATCCTCGGTGTGATAAAAAATTCTTCCACTCTCACAGCTCGCGAATATAGTCAAATAATGCTGAGTTACTAGCGAGAAACAGCGATATGAATAAATTGAATAACATGAATAGCATGAATAATTTTTTTTTCTTCTCGCGAAGCAGGGATTCAGCTGCATCCGATTTCGTTCCTCAAGCCGAGTCAAGACTTTATACGATAATAAAAAGCGATAATCAGCGACTGAAATTTAAAAAAGATCACCAGGATTACAATTTCTAATCAGCAGTTTGATCTCCTGGATCCCTCTGAATCGACTAGGTATTTACTAGGTATATTTGATCAGTATATAGTCTATATATGAAACCACCTTTGATCTGGCTTGCAGCTCCCGCACCGCTGGCTTATCATTTCGTTATCAAATTGACCCACAGGCCCAAAAGCCTCAGTGTGTGGTACAAGACGTGTCTTAGTTTTGCGCTTTGAGCTTTTCAGCCTAAGCCAACGGCTTGGAGGTTCAAACCTCTGAAATTTGACACTAAATCTTTCACCATACGTTTGAAAAACGATGCTCGTCGACTCGAAGTACCTAATAAAATCCGAATTGATTCAGTGCGGGAGTATAGCGTCATAGACTTTGATAGGAATTTTTTTTATGAAACTATTCCAAGAATTTTCTCGTAAATTCCGCAGTTCTTGCAGATTCAGTAAAACGAGAAAATTCTCCTGGCAGAGAGCGAAAGGTGAGAAATTCCCATTTCGCTTGGAACGCTGTATATAACGCCCTCGAATATTATATGTGGGGATGAAAAAAAGTCAACGGTGAAAAGCTGCGAGAAAATAGAGAAAATAGATTGAGAATGTCTCGACGATACGATTACATTGGTCGAGATTGGGTCGAAAGGCTGTAACGTGTTGGAAAGACGAAAAGCTTCAAAACTAGTTGGCAACCTGTCGAAACCCGTCCGCAACGAGTTTGCACTCATTCGGAATCATATGAAATCTATGTTCAACGAGTCAAAGCTCGTCTGCGAAGCATTTGAAAGGCAGAAGGCTTCGAAACTAGTTCCTAACGTGTCGAAACTTGTTCGCAACCAGTTTTGACCTGTTCATAAAAAATCGAAATCCATCTGCAACACGTCGAAGCCCATCTGCAACGTGTTTAGAAGTAAAAAAGCTTAAAACCTACTTGGGAAGCTGCCAGAATTCTTTGCAAGCTCATGCTTTGTTTATAAATCTTGCAAAATAAATAGAGAAATCATATAATCGTCATTCAAATAATTATGAGCAGTGTGAAATCATTTGAAATTATTCAGAATCTTTGAATGAATATTTTTTCATTTTTTCTAACCTCTTGGAATCATCAGAAGTCATATTTCAAATATTTTAATATCTTTTTGAAATTTTATGGAAACTTCTCAATGTTTGAGAAAGTCATGAAATCTTGTGATTAAGTGAAAACCGAAAATTGGTCTGAACCCTTCAGCTTGTAACGACGATTCATCGACGATTCAGAGTCCGATTGCTCCAGGCATTTGAAATCATGATTCATCCGTTGGGCGAGACGAAAACCAGAGTCTATGACTTCCGCCAATTAATGTCAACGTTTGACTTGCCACCCTTCCCAAATCCTTTCCCCGATAGACGGGAATCTTATCGGAATCAATCGATAAATAAGATCTGTGATCTACGATCGAAATAAGATACGTCGTTCTTTCATTACAATTTTTGAGGAAAATTACGTTTTTCATTCGTTCCAAAACCGTTGAGACTCAGAATCCACGGTTTCCTGGACCCATTTTCGGCTGACATATTTTCGTGACGTTGGCTCGCCTGGGAATCTGGACGCCTCAGTGATTCGCTATTATCCCGAAAACGAAAGCATTTTCAATGCCAAAGACGATTCATGTTATAGTCTATAAATGCATCTTGAATTCCTAAGATTTCGTACTTTTTCGACAAATCAATTTTTGGGTCACTTTTATTATAAGATTCTGAAATACCGCGGCGTTATTCAACGGACGGATCTTGCCCGCGGCGAGGGACTAAACCGCGTTGATTCGTAGCTCCCTCTGTCTGCCTCCTATTCCCTGTAGTAAACTCTCTGACAGAATAACGATAACTGTAAAGAGGGATAGAGGAATAAGGTACTGCGGTACTGTGAGTGAACTACGTGGAAATTAATTGATGGCTTATCCAAACTTCGTTACACATCGAAAAATGGACTTTTAAAAAAAATCAGTTGTCGTAAGGTTGATTCTTTGAGAATAAAAATGACGAGGAGTACGTCGAATCTCCGAGAAGGAAACATTAAAAAGACAGCTTTGAAGCCTGTGTACCTGATCAGAAAATTTCTGCACGCCCTCGATCCAGAGCAAGTTTAACACGGGGTTCCGACACGTGTGCCGCATGTCGATGACTTGACTAATCATCTCGGAGCTTTGAGGCGGATTTTGAACCCTGAATAAATTCGCTTCTAGCAGAATTGATCGTGGGGTGATTTTTGTCGGAGTATTCGAACACACAAATGTAATATGAAATGCAAATTTTTCCATTTTTCAATTATTAGATCGATACTGTGGGTACAAAAACAAGGTTTTATCAGCCAAACAAATCCTGGCATAATCTAAAAAGCTCTGTTAAAGCCACCACTGCGGTTAAGTGGGATATAATCATGACACAACTGCTGGTGCTACGAGCACGCGCACATTCGTCGATAACTCATAAAATTCTTATCTCTGATATCGGTTCGAAAAAAATAAACACAACGTTAGTTAATCTTACACAGCGATAGGCAGTGTACACAATACTGAAAAGGATCTGACACAACCAAACGGACAATAATCTAATTTTGTCAAGTCTTCAAATTTGTTTTACCAAAAAGTACTTTCATTGTTTGACGATGAAGTACTTTCATTGTTTGCCAATAAAGTACTTTTATTGTTTGTCAAAAAGTACTTTCATTGTTTGTCAATGAAGTGCTTTCATCGTTTGTCAATGAAGTACTTTCATTGTTTGTCAATGAAGTACTTTCAT
>JAFFZH010015828.1:9447-23775 GCA_018420115.1 Euura saliciscinereae | reverse complement strand
CACAGGGATGTGGTGTCGAAGAGTAGCTTCGAAGTATCTCCCTACGGTGGATTGGTTCTCCGAATTGCGGCTAGTAGTTCCAGTAGTGCCGACACTATGATGTTCAGTATAATCGTCACACTATTCGCGACAATCTTGGCTTACATTCGCCATTGATGATCGAATACCCTCAATAATTGATCACTGAGTTCGAGTTGATGAGCTTCGAACCATCAATGGATCAAGTTGAATAGATGAAGAAGCTTCCTCATTGGATCGGGGATTATGAATGATTGTCATACACTGTTATCGTGTACTTCATGCCTCATCAAACGTTTTACCGATCGGCGAACATAGCCTGATCGATTTATCGATAGCTCAGTTGAATCGAAAGGTTGACCAAGACCATTTTCTAATATCATAATCTGTGCAGTAAGATAAGTGGTCATGGACATGACCGTAATCTTAAGTTATTCTCTGATGTAGATAAAGATTAGAGAACAATTTTTGTCTCAATAAAATTTTGAACTTGTTGTAACCCCGACTTTTTTCCGAATTCAAGATAAAAAAAATTAAGGTTTTACAAGTAGTAGTAAGTTTTGCATTGATTTTCTTTCGATTTTCAAAGACTTCCGCTTGACTTCTACAAAATACAGACAATTTAGTTCATTCCATACTCCATTGCTTCATTCCAACTAATTTTTTTTATTTGGAGAGACCATCGTCGCAAGTATCATCATGAATTTGAAAGTGAAATTTTGGTGCACGTTGAAAATTGGCATTCAATTGATTCTAACTTCACGTTGATGAGCAACGACTCTAGAGATACGAGCATGTGAACATCGATCTGACATGATTTCGGCAGTTGACTCTGAATGCGTTTCGTTCCATTGAGCTGATTGATGCCTGATGGTCGTAATCGCGATAAAATACTGATATGTTATTCGTTCAGGGATAAGGATTACCCGATTTTAACCCGATACGAAGTATATGAGAGAGTTTATCTGGCGTTAGGTACACGTTGTTATGGATGAAAAAAAAGCAACGATCAGAGATTCGATGTTGATATTGTGATTGAAATCGGTAAGGGGCTACAGACGATATAAAGCAAAGAGGAGGCGGTTTCTCTGCATGCCCAGTGGGACCAGATCTGGTAGTCCATAGACTGAACTTTTGCGCAATTCACCATGAGTAAATAATACAATTGTTTCTTGTAAAAAACATTGATTTAGATATTTGACCGATCAAAGTTATTGTTCCTGTTCATTCGATTCGTTCTGATCTTTGAGTGTATTCCTAGGATCGATGAAAGAAGTTTTAGTCTTTGGACTTCTCGCTTTAATTAGCGCTGGTTCCATTCATGCTGAGTTGGATTGGTGGCAGACCATGTCTTTGTATCAAGTCTACCCAAGAAGCTTCATGGATAGTGACGGTGATGGAATTGGAGACCTCAAAGGTATTATAGCAAAAAATAGAACAATACGACGTGATCGTTTGATTTGAAATATTTACGTTGAATGAAGGTATCGAGAGTAAGCTGCCTCACTTGGTCGACGCCGGAATCGACGCCTTTTGGATATCCCCGGTTTATGCCAGTCCCATGGCCGATTTTGGATACGATATTTCGGACTTCTATAGCATCGATCCGATCTTCGGAACCATGGAAGACTTCGACAGCTTGGCGGCCACCGCAAAATCACTCGGACTCAAATTGATCATGGATTACGTTCCCAATCATACATCCGACGAACATGAATGGTTCACTAAAAGTTTGGCGAGCGAGGATCCATACACGGACTACTACGTTTGGCACAATGGTACGGTTGATTCGACCACTGGAATTGTCAGTCCACCCAACAACTGGGTAAGTGCAGCTGACACGTTCCACTGATCCTTTCAATAGTGAATGTATGTAGTGAAAAAAATGCTGCGATAGCTATAAGCTGTTTGGAGCTACTTCAGATGGTTGCTACTAGATCCAGTGATTCCTACAGTGGGCTACGTACGCAGGGGAAACTATCACTGTAGTGACTATCGACCTCGTTTAGTTACTACAGATGTAGTTTGCATCATATGCATCGACTGCTGTGAAAACTACTTGATCCAGCAATAATAGTGTCGAATAGTTCCGGAAAACTACACAGTGCCGATAGTCGTTCGGTAGTCACTACTGACACGACTATTCGAGAGTATCTCGAACCACTTGCATTCGCTGTGACCACTGAGCATCCGATAGTTTCATCTTTATACGGAGCAAAACTTGATTTCATCAAAAGTTTCCCGAGTAGTTATGCTACAAGTGGATACGTAAGATATGAAGTTATCCGTGAGAATCTCGGCTCAAGTCTCTAGGTTTTGCATATATTCTGTATATAATGATTTCTGAATAGTTTCTTCGGCAATACACGAAGATCGTGGTTCAAATTGCTGTCCAATTTGCTACTTAACAATTACGTGCTACTAATCAATGGTTTTCGATAGATTTTCCACACTCTTTCCAATACCCTTTGATCACGCGCCTCTGCTCGTAGGTGAGCGCATTCGGTGGTTCAGCTTGGACGTGGAGAACGGAACGTCAGGCTTACTATCTTCATCAGTTCGTAGTGAAGCAACCGGATCTAAATTTCAATAACGAAAACGTCGTCAAGGAGATGAAGGTGAGCATATCCTAACCTTCGGCTGATCAACCCGTTATCGAAAATCATGCTATAAAACAACATTCTTCCTAATTTTCAGGATGTTCTGGTGTGGTGGATGGATAAGGGTGTGGATGGCTTCCGAATTGACGCTATCTCTCACATCTTCGAGGTCGACGATTTCGCGGACGAACCACTGTCGGGAATAACCAATGACACGACTTCATACGACTACTTGCTTCATTATAACACGCGAGAACTGGAGCCGACCTATGACATGGTCAGCCAATGGCGCGAGACAGTCGACAACTACACATACTATAGTGACAACATCACCAGGATCATCTTGACCGAAGCTTACGCCAATACCTCGTTCACTATGAAGTATTACGAAGCTGGTGCACACTTCTCTTTCAACTTCGCATTCATCAGCAACGTTGACAGCACCGCGACGGCTGCGGACATCAAGGAATTAGTTCTTGACGAATGGTTGAACAATCTACCTGAAAATTCTACGTCGAATTGGGTGGTGAGTACGATCAGACATGGGAATTGGATTTTGGGGTCATGTTATTAGTCGACATTCTCTCTCTCATGCAGATCGGTAATCACGACAGAAGTCGCGTAGCGAGCAGATATTCATCGGCACAAGTCGACGTCTTGAACATGTTGGATCTCTTGCTTCCGGGAGTCTCTGTTACCTACAACGGCGAGGAAATCGGAATGGAAGACCGATGGTTATCCTGGGAGGACACGGTTGATCCTAAAGCCTGTAACACGGATGAAGAAACGTACGCGTCGATGTCACGGGATCCGGCGAGGACACCGTTCCAATGGGACAATTCGACTTCAGCCGGTAAGAAACGTTCCTCGAGTTCCAAGGCTGCTGATCGAGCGTCCGTTTGAGTGATGGACTCCATGATATTTTTGCTACAGGATTTTCGACCAACGCCACCACCTGGTTGCCGGTTAACGACAATTACCTGACGCTGAATCTCGCTGCTCAAGTGACCGCTGATGTTTCTCATTACAAAGTCTACCAGGCAGTCCTAGCCCTGAGGAAGGAAACTGTTGTGCAAGAAGGATCTCTGAACGTTCAGCTCTTGAACAACAACGTACTAGCTTTTAGCAGGTCAGTTACATTGAAATAGCAATTAAAGTGTTTCATTATCAAATGACAATGTCGATATTGAAAACACAAACAGAATATCCTGCTATGCTCGGGGCATACGTTCTCTATTTTGTCGATATTCCTTTCCAGAGACTTGGATGGATCAGACCCAGTGATCGTCGTGACCAATTTCGCCAACAGCACGCAGAGTGTCAGCCTAGAAGTCTTCGATACTGCTTCTGATAATCTTGTTGTTTCCATAGCCAGCATCGACTCCTCGATAACGGCTGGGTAAGTAGAAGAATGCATGTGAATCTTTGCTGAATATGACTGTGCGAGACTTATTTTATGAATTACAACGTTAATGACACTTCTGATCTTCTCTTGGTAGGAGCCTAGTGTCAAGGAGCAGCCTGGAACTCTCGGCCTATGCTGGTCTCGTTCTCCGTAGCACTGATGCTGAAAGTGACGACTCCAGCACTCTGCACACCAGTCTATTCGTTACACTTTTCCTCGCCGGTTTGGCCTATTCCCGTTATTGATGAATCAGTACTTGAATAATCAGCGACCATCGCCATCTGCATCAAATAATTGTGAATAATTTTATTCCATCTCCGTTGTCTACTTCCGTTCCAATATTCACGTACACTGACGACTGAGTGTTTTCCATCACATCCTGACCATCGCAGATGGATTCGAATGAATGTAGGGGATGCTTGGAGGTAGAGATTATCAAACTCAAAACGAAACATGTGTGTTATCACATGTACGGATTGTGTCAAGTACCAAGTCAGGTTGGTTGGACCGATCAAAACTTGACTCGACCTTATGATTATGAAAGATAAGCTTCGAACTCCTATATCACGTTTGCGCAACTATTCATGTTATAAGATAAGTAAGTATTAAGATGCCATTATGATATACTATTCCCATCATTGATGAGCATGATCCTTGTGTTTTAAATAAAATCACCAACTAATAAGTTCCCCTGAATTATCAATCAGCGCGTGGCTGTAGCAATATCAAATGGATCTCCGACACTGCTATTCGGAAAATTCGATTGCGAATTGCGAATGAAAGGCTCAGTTCGGGTTCACCACCTGCCGGAATTCATCCACCACATAATATCCTTGTATTCGGCGATGGGAGTCTCATGAAAAAAAGTACCAGTCAGACTATGAAGGCTATCGCTCTGTCAGTGGGCTGTGGTCAACCTGGGGGTTGAATTTCTGAGATGGTAATCGAGTAATTATTGCCTGACTACATTTGAAAGCAGCAAATGGAAGAAGTTGTGATACTCTTGCTGTCAGCTCCAATCAGCTGCACTATAATTGGTGGAGAATAGGACTGGTGGCAGCCGATAACTCTGCGGCTGGATGGACAGTGACGGCGACAGAATCAAAGACCCGAGAGGCATTCGATCGATAATTAGCTGGGCGGTAATAAGCCAGCCGTCAGAAAAAACACTCCAAAACAGGTATCTAATTTTGTGCCACTTGAGTTGACATTTGATTGCTCGATAAAGATGTCAGATTTTTTTCAGTCTGCGGACAAAAGTGAACACAGTTCAGTCGTATTGGACTCAATTTCTGTTTTTACAATCTATTACGTCAAATTATTGTTACGAAATCTGCCTACCGCTCACAAACTTTATTTTGACTCTGACGATAAGCTCAATAATTTTACAAATGCCCTCAACGTATATCACATGCAGGAATTGAGGTATGTAAAGTTTTTGACCATTTTTGAAAATTTTCAAACACCCACAACAGTAAATTTCTAATTTTTAATTCTATACACGAATGATCGAATATTGAATAATAATAGAATTCAGTAAGTGAAGTCAATTGATTTTCAATGTTCAAACATCGTTCATGATATCGTCTGAAAAAGTACTGATTCAAGTGTATGAACATCGTGAAGTCAGTTTAAATGAACAAACCAGAGATAAGATAATGTGGTTAGCTCCACTTTCATCGAAGATGGATCAATAAATCCTCAAATCTAATGGACGTGAAATTACCTCGGAAGATTTGAGGAAATGAAACGACCATAAATTGGGGGTGTGGCCAATAGGCAGAATCCTTGTGTTTTAAATAAAATCACCGATTAATTAGTTACCCCGAATTATCAATCAGCGCGTGGCTGTAGCAAAATCAAGTTCATCTCCGACACTGCTATTCGAAAAATGGGATTCCGAATTGCGAATGAAAGGCTGAGTTCGCGGGTTCACCAGCTGCCGGAATTCATCCACCACATGATATCATTGTATTAGGCGATGGGAGTCTGATAAAAGAAAAGTTTCAGTCAGACTGTAAAGGCAGGACGCAGCTGTTCTATCGCTCAGTCAGTGGGCTGTCGTAAACTTGGGGGGTTAATTTCTGAAATGGTATTCCAATAATTATTGTTTGACTACATTCGGAAGCACCAAAACGGACAGTATGCAGATCGCGGGACAAACAGTCAGCTGGTAATTCTCCTTGCTCATTTTCTGGGTTGTGTTTGACGCAAAGATGAAAGGAGCTCTGATACTCGTACCATCAACTCCAATTAGGACTGGTAGCAGACGATAATGACGTACATCATATGTAAAGACGTACATCGAATATTTCTTAGGAGCTGGATGGACAGTGATGGCGACCGAATGGGAGACCCGAAGGGTACTTGACCAGTCAGGTACTTAGCCAGACGTCAGAGAGGTGACTCAAGGAATGTTCTGATATCATGATTGGAACGAGAAGTTGATGAGTTCCGGATGGACGCCGTTCCCCATATGTTTGAGGATGAGGATTTCCGGGATGAGCTTCTGTCAGGATCA
Source organism: Euura saliciscinereae (assembly GCA_018420115.1). Lineage (NCBI taxonomy): Eukaryota > Metazoa > Arthropoda > Insecta > Hymenoptera > Tenthredinidae > Euura > Euura saliciscinereae. The sequence goes on along the minus strand of JAFFZH010015828.1, from coordinate 17,231 downwards.
CGCTGACTGAAGCTCACACTACGGGGCTGGAGCACACTTTCCACATTCAGCTTCAAGTTCATCACGAATATCGACAGCTATTGGAGTCTAGCTTCATGGCGTCCGTCAGGCCATAACAAACTCTTTCGACGAATTACAATTGCACCTCCCAATGACCCTGAGTACTCATCGAACTAAGTCGATACTCGACGAGGAGTCTGAATGTAGATGAAGAATTAGTTTTCATTTTATCTTACACCGCCTTCGTTTCATTTTCGGGGAGCTGAGTGGATCCGACCTAGTCATCGTCTTGGTCAACTTTGTGAGCTTTAGTACTGCTTCTGATCATCTTGTGGTTTACATCGGCAGTATCGATTTTTCGTTGCCGATTATGTGAGAGGGTCTCCCGCACACATAATTCTTCAGACCCTGCTAAACTGCTCCATCCCCCCATCTTTACAGAGTTTCTGATGTCCTTTTTACAGGAGTCAGGTGCCCAAGAGCAAGCTCCGATTTTTCGCCTATGCCGCAGTCGTTCTTCGAAGTCCTCTGTGACCTCTGTCATATCCGTCGTGCTCTTTACAACGATCCTGGTTCACTTTTGCAATTGCCGATTTAATACTCTCATGAATTGCACCATCCGTGAATTGTAATCCCACAGATCTCAAGATTACCTCAGTATTCGAGGGATTTAAAAGCATGACGAGATGCATTATGGAAGAATTGAGATCGTACAAACAATGCCTTATCAGTATTTATAACCGAAGATCGATATCTTCAACTTCCTGAATATTTGAAATTCACGACGGTGCTTTTATTTGCTACCACTCCATGCGTGTACTTGTGAATAATAAATATATTATCAAGAACAATCACTTTATCAAATAACCGACAAGCATTATTACCGCACGGGTCGTACGAACCCCCCTCTCCAAACATAAATTCAGTGCACACGCATGCGCGTGAAGTAACTGTTTTTGGGCGAGGTTATGTTTTTATCGTCGGTAACCTACCAACTGTTGGTAAAACAGTCTCGCCTCGGCCGGCAAAGTTGTGATCGTGAAACGTCGCGAGTCCTCCTACCGTTGGCTTCGGAAGTATTGGGCTTTTTGAAGTCAGCCAAAAGTCAAGTACTTTTTGATAACAGTCAGCTGGTAGTCTTCGTTATTCAATTTCAATGGAAGTCACTTTGTCGACATGATATTGAAGTGAATTTTCTAGTAGTAGTGTCAAGTCCATAAAGGACACTAGCGGAATTGCAATTGGCGCTGATATTCTCTTATTATTCTGGTAAAACTGATGCTTTCAGAATCATTCAAAATTTGTTACATCATGTATTGCTCCTCTATATATATAGAGATCGATCATTCTCTGATTAAGGCTGAGTCAAAACACTCGTACGAGACACTGGACACGGATTATCAGTACCCATGGATTATTCTACCCAGATTAGACCGAATGTTTATTTCCATTCTCTTTAGCAACGTCTGAACTCGAATACTGATAAGAAACCTGTTAACGGTTGATTTCAATTTTTGATTCATCGATCGAATGATTTCAATCGATCTTCTGCAATGCCGCAAAAAAAAAGATCGGAAGTCAGACGACAATATATGGGATTATAATGTAGATTTGATTAATTGATTGATTGATTGATTTACGAAATAAATATAACCTTATTATTTTGCGATCGTAGAATCTGAATCCGATATCAAAAGTGTGTCCAATATACGGTCGATGACGATGTTAAAAAATCATTGGAAAAACTTGGTACTCGATTATTCTATGATTCAGATACTTTTCGCGAATCGAAGGTCAAAATCGAAGTATGATTTCAAAATATTCTCAAAAAAGGTACAAAAGTTGACCAATAAATTATCGCCATCGCTTTTGCAGCAAAGTTGTTCCTATAAATCCTACCTCTTTATTTCCATTGTTTCTCCCTGTCTAGATTCATCAAAATTGAATCATAAAAGGCCGAAGAAAAAGTGGCAATGGATCTGTGTGGAAAAAAAGAAAATATAGAAAGCAACTGGATAATCCCGGAGCTTTTCAAACCAACAAAGAAATTCCGATGAAATGGGAAAAGTCTAAAATAAAAAAATAAAAAACCAAACACCAGAAGGTAGCTTTTACGACGTTTGATTTATTCCATCACAGAAACACCTCACCTCCACCCAATTTCAATGCCAATTCTTTCCTAAGAGGTTGCAGTAAACCAGACGAGCATCTGAACGTATCCCTTCTACAAAAATGCCCCCCTGAAATCCTCTGTGAAAATGTATCGACAGCTATAGACCACGATAATCAAATATTCATTTATCAATCTGCTGCAATTTTATGCCTAAAAATGAAACTATCCCCCCTCTCCGCGAAATAGAGATTCAATGACCAGATTATCGCTCATTGATATTGGGGTCACTTCGCCTTCCCGATGGTTTATAATGGTAACAATAATCGCTGAGTCTGTGGCAAAAGATTTTATAAAATAACCCTTCGCGACATGTGTGAGTTTTTATCTAGAAGGATGACAAGGGTCGAAATTTCTGCACTGCTGTTGGCTCTAATTGGCGTAGGCTCAATTGACGCTGAGTCAGAAAGGCAGCACATGATGTCTTCGCGTCAAATTCACCCTAGAAGTTGGATGGACAGCGATGGCAATGGCGTCGAATACCCTGAGGGTGACTCCACACAAAATGAATTCGTACGATATTTTTTATATCCATGTATAGATTAGCAACAGAATTAACGCAGCTTTGCAAACTCCAGTGGCATCAGTATACAACACTGATCTATAAATACTCCTATAAATTGGCGGTTTTATTTTTAGCTACAGATTCCTAATCGATATAATACTTCATTTCCGCTTGTTATCAGCTGAGTGCGTCATAATAACCGATGATATTCGGATATCACTGATTCTTTTGAATGCAAAAAAAAGATGATTTCATGTCAACGTCTCGATCCTCTTCTTCTTCCCGGAGTACCAGTTACCTTCTACCTTGAATAAATCGGAATGGATACCGCAGTGAATCTGAAAGCTCCTACTGAAGCTAGATCCTCTGATGACACTATTTCAATGGAACACCACAAGTGGCATGCTGGTAAAAAATGCCAGTCAGCGATGGTTTGCGTTACAAACCATCCTGAAACGTACCGGAAATTTCGACTTAGAAGCCTAACGACATCATTCAGAGAGTTCTTTTCAAATTATTGGTTCATTTTTTCTGAAGTGGTATCTATGTGCAGTAGTTCCCCAAGAAGAAGTGGATCGTTGTCATCATCATTGTAATGTTGTATCATGAAAACCAGTTTTGATACCAAATGGTCTGCCAACGGAAATATTTTTACTTGCATTAGTTACCGGTCATAGAATGCAAACCTTCGCCGAAGTAGAGTTGAACAATATAAAGATACTTACTGACATGATTGAGATAAGAATTACAGACAAAATGAAGACGTCTGGTCCGGGGTAACATCGGTAAATTATTCAGTAGCACTAGGAAACCGCACAATAAAGCGGTAACAACTCAAACCCTCAGTAGATGGGTAAAAACTGTATTGGGCAGAAGTGGCTTAGATACGAGTGTCTTGAAAGCACATGGCACAAGGCATGCTTCCACATCAGCCGCTTTTGGAAAAGGGTTGGATTTAGCGGAAATCAGAAAAACCGTAGGATGGACTCGGAAATCCGAGGTTTTTGCTCAATTTTATAATAGACCGATTATAGATGCCTGTTCATTCGCCAAATCGATACTTTCAAATTGACCTTGTGCACGGCCAAATGTTTACGGCCAGGTATTATATTCTGGATTGGCTTGAGAAGTTATGTATCTGCTGGTGATCTAGTCGGACGGGGCGGTCATATAATTATGATCGAACTTCACAGGTAAGTTCGTTTGATCATTTAATTCTTCGAGTAAAGATAATTATTTTATTGATATTCAATGTTCCATCATCGCGTATGACAATATCTGGAAGATTACTGGTTCGAGTGTAGCACCTCGTGAAGTCAGTTTGAATTAACAATCCAGAGCTGCGATCATGCGTTCAGCTCTAATTTTATCAACGACGAATCAATGAATCCTTAACCCTCGTACACGTAGAATTACCTCGCAAGATTTGAGGTTATATACAGCGTGTATTTCTAACGACTGAGCGGTCTGAAGTTGGCGATAATCGAAAAATGAGCTTCCAGACAATTGGATTGGTTCAGAACAGTCTGAAAGCTTGTTTCTCGATTGTCGCCAACTTCAGACCGCTCAGTCGTTAGGAATACACGCTGTATAAACGATTATGAATGAGGGCTGAAGCCACCGGACATTCACTTGTCTGCCATTCACGATTGTGTAATAAATTCGCAAACAGCACTACTGCATCGAAGTGGGAGATTTTCTCCCCTCCTCCGAGCCACCTGGGAAGTCCAGCCCAAGATAGGATCTCTTGGTATTATTAACCGGATGACCGATACAATGTCTATTCATCAACTACGTGCAGGAGTTGGTGGGCAGTTCTCATTTTAGAAGGTGAATTTCTGAAGTGATCACCGATTCTCAGTTCCGCGACATTTGGCGGCATCGAAAAGGTCAAGGAGTGGGATTTAGCATTGGTTGAGGTGGCTCCAACACAATGGGGCTTCGTTATTATGGCAGGATCATTCTCAAAAGACATGGGCCAATGGTATCTCCACATTCATCAAACAGACGTTGAAGGAAAATTGAAGTAACGTTCATCGAATCATGATGATTGTAAATACAACATTAGTGAGCCCCCCGAGCGAATCACCCCGTTGTGTTAGAACTTCCTCGAACCGGATGATTCCCTTTCTCTGCTGATCAGAAATTGAGAAAGTAAGGATTCATCATCATTAACCGTATCATGTTCCAGACAAATATGAGGGGAACTCTGATTCTTGGACTGTTAGCTTTGATTGGCTGCGGTTCAATTAATGCGGAAAAAGACTGGTGGCAGACTATGACTCTCTACCAAATCTACCCTAGGAGCTGGATGGACAGTGATGGTAACGGAGTTGGAGACCTCAAAGGTATAAAAAAAATGAACTGACGATAACTTCACTCACAATCTCATTTCGTTCGATTGTTTTTTGCCAATAGGCATCGGACAATTCCGTTCGGATCGTAAAGAATGGTGATTTTTATCATGCGTGGCCCTATTTTATTGTTGTCTCCACAAATCAATAGAATGCTTATTCGACCGTAAAACGCGAATAATTTTTCCAACATGTGTTAAATTCTTGGATCTCTTGATCCTTTGAATATTCGATCATCTATCGATACATTGAATTCCTATCGATTTAGGGATCGAAAGCAAACTCGATTACTTGGTCGAAGCTGGCTTCGACGCTGTTTGGTTATCTCCCATTTACGCGAGTCCCATGGTCGACTTTGGATACGACATTTCCGACTTCCTCGACGTCGATCCGACCTTCGGCACGTTGGATGATTTCGACGATCTCGTAACGAAGGCAAAGTCGCTCGGCCTCAAAGTGATCATGGATTTCGTTCCTGGGCACACATCGGACCAACACGAATGGTTCACCAGGAGTTTGGCGGGCGAGGAGCCCTACACGGACTACTACGTTTGGCACAACGGCACGACGGATCTGACCACTGGAATCGTTAGTCCACCCAACAACTGGGTAAGTTCGCTCGGCCATCGGAAAGCCAGAATTCGAGCATAACAATGACGATGCGATACTCAGGTCAGCCGGTTCGACGGTTACGCCTGGACTTGGAGAACCGAACGTCAAGCCTACTACCTTCACCAGTTCACAGTGGAGCAGCCGGACTTGAATTACAGAAATGAATACGTCGTACAGGAGATGAAGGTGAGCTTGGCTCGTTCATGTGTTTGAGAATCCCTGTACAGCAACGAGTGTTCCGAATTTCAGAACGTTCTGCTGTTCTGGTTGAACAGAGGAGTCGACGGATTCCGGGTGGACGCTATCCAACACTTATTCGAGGATGAAGACTTCCCCGACAATCCTCTTTCAGGAACCACGAATGTCACGACGAGCTACTATTACACCTTGCCCCGTTACACGGAATCGCTGGACGAAACTTATGACATGGTATCTCAGTGGCGGGCGGTCCTGGACAACTACACTCTCTATTCCGATAACATCACGAGGGTCATGATGGTCGAAGCCTACGTGAACCTTACGTCCACCATCAAGTATTACGAATATGGAGCGCACTTTCCTTTCAACTTTGAAATCCTCAGCTATCTCGATGGCTCATCCGACGCTGCGGCAGTGAAGGATCAGATCGATGGTTGGTTGAACGCGTTGCCCGAAAACGCTACTTCGGACTGGGTGGTTGGTGTTCTTTGCTAAATTTCACGCAAGATTTGGGATGGAAGGAATTACATGCGAATATTTTCAGATTGGAAACCACGACCAGAATCGTGTATCTGCGAGATTTTCTACGGAGCAGATCGACGCCTTGAACATCATCAACCTCCTCCTCCCCGGGGTCTCGGTTACCTACTACGGTGAAGAGATAGGAATGGAAGACCAATGGATATCGTTGGCGGATACCTTGGATCCAATAGCTTGCAACTATGACGAGGACACGTATACCACGGTGTCGCGAGATCCGGCAAGGACACCCTTCCAGTGGGACAACTCAACTTCCGCTGGTCAGGTCTTTATATTCTAGCATGCAGTCAGTGCGTTGAACAAACCTTCAAGTAACAACCTCTGTATCTATCGCAATGCAGGATTCTCCACAAATTCCACTACTTGGCTACCGGTTAACGAGAAGTACCTGACGCTGAATCTCGCTGCTCAAGAAGCGGCCGATGTCTCTCATTACAAAATATTCCAAGCACTCACGGCCTTGAGGAAGGAAACAGTTGCGCAAGAAGGATCCATCTACCTCCAGCTTCTGAATAATGACGTATTAGCTTTCAGCAGGTCAGAACAAATGGCATTCGTTGACGTTTCGTATTTGAAATCGATGTTGAAGACAAGAACTAGAATTGGTCTGCTCCGTTTCTCAGTCCCATGATCCGTTGACCTATTTTTCCAGAGAGTATGATAATGGAACTAATCCAGTATTCGTAGTGGTCAACTTCGCAAACATTACGCAGACTGTCAACCTCACAGTGTTCGATTCTGCTTCGGACGATCTTGTAGTTTCCATAGCCAGTACCGACTCTTCGATAACTGCTGGGTAAGTGGAAGAGAATTCTGATCATACATCAGAATTTATGCGAGACCCATTTTTCTGAACCGAATATCGAGATCCATCTCGTGGTTCCATCTGGTGGCTGGATTCGAAGAACTGCGAGTAGGCTGATTCTCATACTACACAGATGTAATTTGTGTTTCGAAGAGAGTCCACTTGCAGCTGTTCAAATTTTCCCAACAGATGCCATGTATCGGCGAACTCACTCCCCATTGTTCTTCACATTATTATTCTACATTATTCCCTTCCAACAGGAGCCAAGTGTCCAAGAGCAGCCTCGTACTCTCAGCCTACGCTGGGCTCGTTCTTCGCAGTGCTGACAACTCTACCACCGTCGCTCCTACCGTAACCACAACCGATTCCACCACAACAATCACCGATTCTATCACAACCACCGCCGATCCTGGCTCAACTACGACTGATTATAACACAACCATCGCCGATTCTAACACAACTACCGTCGATCCTGTCACAATCACCACTGATTCAATCACAACCACCGCTGATCCTATAACAACCACCTCCGCTTCAATTACAACTACCGCCGATCTTATCACAACCACCGCTGATTCAATCACAACCACCGTGGATTCA
>JAFFZH010015827.1:38211-59820 GCA_018420115.1 Euura saliciscinereae | reverse complement strand
CCGCTAGCAGTGGGTTCGGAAATGCCAAGTGTGAAATGTCGCTATCTCTCTCGCACTCATATGGCTCAGGTTACGAGGTCACGTGACTTTCATTTCCCCTTAATATATAGAGTTCAGTGGCTTCGACCGATTCGCGCGGTGCTCTCTGATTGGTCGCTTCATCCGCGCGCACACGTGCGTGCGTGCGATTTTGGCGCGAATAGTGGGGTTAGGCTAGTTGCAAGATACAAAGACAAACTACAAATATACAGATTTTCTTTCCTATAGGTTATAAGACACTGTTGATGACAGACGATAGTTTACTGTGTGATTATTTTTTTCTAAAGCCTGTTTATCGTTACGTCGTACCTTGAACGAAAGAAGGTCGCTTCGCGAACGTTACCATGAATGCCGGTCGTACAGCAGACAACAATCCTCGGAAGAAGGTTAACACGATTTATTATTGTTCAATTACTCAAGAATTCTATTAGAACAAATGAAATACACGTTTGCACTGCACTCTCACAGTGTTAGAATCACTGTTCGTTCACTCATTCATTCATTTTTTTAAATCAATTCTCGTCCTTTTTCGTTTATATTTATTCCTTTGTTTAATCATATTTCGCTGTATTATCCAACGAAACCTCCTCACTTTCGTGTTTTGTTTTCCATTTCGATCACAGGCGAGTCCTACGAACCGGACAAAAACACCAGGCAAGGGTCAGCGGACACTGAACTCGTTCCTTCAGTCAAAAACAGCGTCTCAACAGTTTGAAAATTGTCCAAAAACTTCGCAGTATTTTAAACACTTGCCTAATGCTAGAAATAGGGGGGAAACCGAGTCCTCGGAACCACCTGGAGACAAAGAAACACGAAAAAAACGAAAACTTTCTCAAATGGATGTTGAAACGAACCCAAAGATTGAGCAAAAGTCAAAAAGAAGTGGAAATTTGACTGTAAAAACAGAATCTAGCGGGAATATGAATCGGAGAGTCGGAACTCCGCTGCAAGAAGCCATGCGGAGAATAGAGATAATAGACAATGAGAATAACAAACCGTCTCCTAAATCGAGCTCAAAATCAATTGTCTCACAAAACGCTCAATCGTCCGACGTAAAGAAAGAGGAATTCGGCTTCGACGACGTGGATGACAAACTTTTCTTCGAAGCCTTCGAGGATTCGTTCAAAGACGGAGAAGCCAAATCGACTAACGACTTTGACGACATGTTTGAAGACGATTGGAACGCGGAGGCTGATCTCAGCGAGTTCCAACGCTGCGAAGTCAAACAATTGTCTAGAGACAAGTTCCAGAATCGAATCGTCGATCTTGTACTCTCCGAATCGCAGATTCCAGCAAGAGTTACGGTGATGGATTTTTGGTGAGGGGATAGACCACATCCAAAAACTCATCTTCGTTATTCAACTTTCTTTCGCATTTTCAGGAGAGAAACGAGACTGGAAGTCGGCGATTTTGTGAACATCAAGGCTACGAGGCTATCGGACAAGTGGATCGTTGATAACAGCGGAGGCTTCCTCGTCGAACAGCCAGATTTCCTGGTATCCGGTACTTCGGTCGTCGGAGCTCTCTTCTGCGCGAGGAGAGGCGTTCTGAGCGATAGATTCAAGGGGGTCGAGTCGGTCACGGACTGCAAGCAGGGCGCAAGCCTCATGGTCATCGGGAATCTTGTGCACGAATTGTTGCAAGAGGTATCGAACATCGAATACCAATTTTTTCGACAGAGAATCACCGCGTATCCGTTAATTTAATCAATCCACTCGATTCAGGTACTGAAAAGGAAGATCGACACGAAGCCAGCTATAGCGGAGGTGTTGAAAGGCATACTGAGCTCTCAGGATACCGCGAACATGCTCTATTCCGCGAGCATGTCCTCCGAAGCCTGTAGAAAAGAGATGACTCCTTTCATTCCGAAGATATTTCACTTTGTAGAAAAATACGTTAAAGGTTCGTGAAAGAGGACCGCGTTGCTGATGATTCAATGAGGCTAATGACTAATAACGATCGAATTTTATCCAGCAAATCCATCGTCTATCCAAACGGACGATAACTTCAAGGGAAAAATCAACGAGATCAAAGACATAGAAGAAAATTTATGGGTCCCTCAGTTGGGGGTGAAAGGGAAAGTCGACGTGACTGTGGAAGTCAGCGTCAATCTCAGACCCAGGATCATGCCGCTGGAGCTAAAAACCGGGAGGGCGAGCTTCTCCCTGGAACACAGAGGACAAGTTATTCTGTACACCATGATGATGGCGGTAACAGGGCAGGACGTGGAAGCTGGTCTTCTTCTTTACCTCAGGTTGATTACAACCACTTCCTTTCTTCCCTGAAAACAGAGAAACGGAAGTTAAAACGCTTTCATTTCAACAGGGAGAACATCATGAGAGAAATCCGAGTCGGATACCCGGAGCGAAGGGATCTGATACTGCTCAGAAACAACCTGGCTCATTACCTCAACAGAAAACCAGAAGAGGCTGAGTTCGGTATGGACTTACCAGAGCCGATAAACCACAGGGCTTGTCAGACCTGCCCTTACAGCGCTTTGTGCTGTGCCTATCTGAGCACTGAGCATACCGCTCAGCTCTCCGAGCGTCACCCTTTAACTTCCCTGCGCGAGAGCTTGGACGTTTATTTGAAGGCGGAGCACGTTGACTACGTGAAAAGATGGGTGAAGATGTTGCGAATCGATGCAGTGGACGAAGACAAGGCGCAGTCTGCGAGGTCTTTGTGGACCGTTCCACCCAGAGAAAGGTAACTATGGTCTTCGAGAATGTTTGTGTATTTAGACCGTTTTTTTCAGGGAGAAGAAAGGAAAATGTCTGTCGGGTCTGAAGGTGGACAAAGTGAGGGAGAAGGAAGGCCGCTATCTCAACACCTTCTCGCGTGTCGGGGGTAACGATAATGAGATTATCGCCGATCTTACGAGGACTGGTTTTCAACCGATGGAATATGTCCTCGTTAGCACGGATACCAAAGTGAATATTTCCGCCGGTTTGATATCGGAGATAACAACAGATTCCGTAACTGTGATATTAGAAAGGTTCGTACGCGGAGATTGGAGTCGAGTACAGAAATTCGGGCCTGATTGCAACTTTTTTAAAACCTCCGCAGGAATCTCAGGGAAAAACGACCGAAGGATGTCTTCCATATCGACGCCCACTCCTCGCAGGGTGTCTTAATATTGAATCTTTCAAACATCGGCTATTTAATGGACGATACTAAGGTCACCGAAAAAATAAGGAAGATCGTAATAGAAAGGTTCGATACGAGTTCATCGAGAAATTATTCCGAACCTGATTAAATTTCTTTTGCAGAGAACCAGCGACGTTCGAAAAAAGTCTTCATCACTCGGTCGCAGTGGTTGCCTCGCCGATCTTAAGATCGTTGAACAAGACTCAGCAAAGAGCCGCCTTGCGGGTTCTAACGGCGAAAGATTACTTGCTGATAAAGGGAATGCCGGGCTCCGGCAAAACCCGAACCCTCGTAGCGACGATTCAACTCTTGGTAAAAATGAATCTGTCGGTATTACTGACGGCTCATACGCACTCAGCGGTCGACAATGTTCTCCTGAAATTGATAAAAACCGACGTAGATTTCGTCCGGCTCGGTTCGTCGACGAAAATCCATCCGGATCTCGTCTCGAAGAGCGAGTCTGTGCTCACCAAGGACTGCTACTCCCCCGAGAGCCTCGACGCGGCTTATAACAGTAAAGTGCGTGTTCAGGCGCCTGAAACTCGAAAGATGGGGAGTAAATTGTTTTCATTCCCTCAAACAGAACGTGGTCTGCGTCACCTGCCTCGGAGCGAACCATCCGCTCTTCGGGAAACGGACGTTCGACGTTTGCCTGGTCGACGAGAGCACGCAGGTGTTGCAGTCCTCGATTCTTCGACCTCTGTACAGCGCTAGGAAATTCGTGCTCATGGGAGACCCGGATCAACTCCCGCCGGTTGTTAGGAGCGATAAAGCGAGGTGGAAGACGAAAAATTGTCATTTTTACGTATCTAATAACGATAAAACCGTTTTTTAGGCTCATGGGAATGGACCAGTCCCTGTTCGATCGATTAGACACCGACAATAACACGATCACTCTGACTTCTCAGTACAGAATGAACCAGAGAATCATGTCCGTAGCGAACGAAGTCACTTACAGAGGCCAGTTGACCGTCGGAACGGATAAAATAGGCGAAGCAACGCTGCACATACCCGACAAATCTGTAATGTCGATTCTTCATTATTATTGCCCGAAAATTGTATCTTATAAGAAAATTTCTCTAGGTGTTTGATTCGTTTGAGAAATGGGTTCGCGACGCCCTATCGACGGATCTCGACGACTCTGTGATCGCCCTCAACACGGGAGACAAGAGAAAAATCCTTGGGGAAGACGGGGTCATGGAGAACGACTACCACACGGAAAGGAGGTGCTCGAACTTGTGCGAAGCTGCGGTCATCCTGCGACTGGTGACCGCGCTTATTGAGGTATAAGAAAAGCCGAGGGGATGGAGTCGCGGAGTTTTACTCTGATCAATTTTTCTGCTTTCTCGTCAGGCCGGAGTGGGAGCGGATAATATAGGCATCATTGCTCCGTACAGAGAGCAGGTCAGCCTTCTGCGAGACGTGGTTGGCCGGAATGTCGAGGTGAATACCGTCGATCAGTATCAGGGACGCGATAAAGAGATAATATTCTATTCCGGGACGAGATCTGGCTCCGTGAAAAACGATCAAGTGAGTATTTCATTTTTACGGCTTTACAATTTTCTTCGATGATCGATTTTTGTCACCTTCAGGAGCTCAACATCCTCGATGATCACCGAAGACTGACAGTCGCCATAACTAGAGCGAAGCACAAGTTGATTATGATCGGCGACTGGAAAAATCTCAAAGAATATACTCCGTTTAAGAAATTCTACGAACGAATAAGGCCAAGGGATTTTATACTGTTGGAAAATGGTTGCGCGGATTTTACATGGGATAAATTACTCTCGGTCGTTAAACACTAGTTGTATAAATAATTATTAGTTTTGTAACGTCCACACTGCCACATTCTGTGAATACTATTTTTTTTTTGGCTTGCGTCATTTTTTTTTTCATTTTTTCTCTATAAAATATTTCTTCATCGCGATGTTATCGATTGCATGTAAAATATTGGATAAGATGAAGAATTTCTTCCTCAATATTATGCTACTTAATTTTTTATATCGTGTTTAAACACAGAATCCAAAAAGTTTGACTAAATTCATGATCATGATTGAATTTTTTACGAATCTTTTTTTTTCATTTTGATATTATTATTTCACAACAATAAATTTAATGAATAATTATCCGTATTTAAACGTATCATAGACAGAGGTTTCAATTATTCAATTTTATGTGTCAAATAATACAAAGCAAAATTCTTTGTTTGAAAGTTTATTTTTTTTTTACATTTCTTACGATTAGATATCTAACAGAAATTTTTTTTAAAAAATAAAAGAAAAAAAATCGCCTCTGTAACGAAAATTTTTGCCAAACAATAATCTATAATTAGATATAAAAATTATGAGCCAACGAAAAATGCATGAATCTATACTATTCATTCAATTGATTATATTTGAAAAATGAGTTCAAAAATAGAAGGTAAAATTTTTTTTAAATTCATTTCCCACAATCTTACGCGCCTTCTTTTTTTTTATATTGTGTATAATAATATCTGTGTGTAAGGAATGAATGGAATAGAAAAATAATAATAATAATATAAGTAATAAATAAATATACCAATTTTTCTCAATTTATCATTGTATTCATGTGAGAAAGCTAAAAATCTTGCCCTCGTTAGCGACTAGCGTAGCGTTAATTAAATTCTAGCCTGGATCATAAATAGTTTGACGATATGACCCACCGTGACCTCGCGATACGATTACCTAATATGCACATAGAAACAGCGTTTTTTTTTTCATATTTCATTTTCCTTTGTTAGCCAAAGAAATGACAAAATTATGCAAGATCAGATTTTTATACTAAATATCATGATTTCAGTAACGGTATAAAGATTTTTATTCTTTTGGTTCCGCACTACTAAAATAGAAAAATTCTTTTTTTTTTTTTTCAAAGAGTTGTTACACTGGATCGTCAATCACGTTCTCCTGAAAATAATCTCAAAATAATAGAAAAAAAATGATCAAAAAGCTTTAAAAAAAATTTCTGGTACAAAAAAAAATGCAATTTAGATAAAAAGAAAAATTCACAATAACTACCTAATATTCTCGCGACAGAATTTGGCACAGAGACATTCTGATAGTAGTGATCAAAAATATCGACCCTCTGATTGAGTAAACGATCAAAGTTGAATCAAGTCGTATTTCCCACGTTGTAAGAAAGAAAGAAAAAAGATAATGAGATGGTAAAAATATAGAAAAGAAAAATAAACAAATATTTGGGTACTGATTTCAATGGCTACGAAAAATCCCCACAGTAGCATCGATCGATTGAGTGTAATATACAATATTTATTATTAATAATTATTATAATTTATAATGTTATTAAAAGTTTCTCCATTCTTATCAATATTATGATGATTTATCATCCATGTTCCTTTTTTTTTTTAAATCAATTATTTTTATTCTGTTTCTTTTTTTTCTTCATTCATAATTCTTCATCAAATCGATTAAGCAATACTGTAAATAACTATGTGATTCCACGAGTCCTTTCGAAGCTGATCAATAATCTTCATTTTATCATCTATCAAAGATTCAAGAAAAAAAAAAGTAATAATAATAATAATAATAAACGTCTAGACATCGATCATATTTTTTTTTGTTTTTGTTTAAAGGACAATTATTAATGTCGTTGAATGGGGGGGGGGGGGGGGGGGCAAACAGGCATCTCGGTGAGTTAGGCTAATCGATATTATTCCGCAGATGCAGACTCCCGCCTCTTTTCAGCATGTTTTTTTGTAAATTCTTCGGCATTCTTAAGAAACTTTCTTCTATCCTTTGAAAATTCTTCGGCTAAATCTGCCCTCAACGGGTGTTCAGGCTCAGGATCATTGACCAATGCGATCAACGCTTGAATCACTGAAAAAGATATAAAATTTCAAAAAATTGGATCAAACACGTACAGGATATAAAGATAAATGTTTTTCTTTTTTTTTCACGTTACCTTGATCAGTCTTTGTGGCAGGCTTCCAATTCTCCGCGCTTATAATCGCCAGACACACCTGACCCTTCTCATCGATGTTAGGATGATATATTTTTGTTTTGAAATTTATTCTCGGTGGCTTGAACGGATATTCTGCAGGAAAATTTATCTCGATACGAAAGGCACCTTTGTTGTACGGAGGATCATCCTGTAAAACGAATACAAACAATCTCACACATGATCATCAAGATATTCAATTACGTTGTGGAATAAAAATACAAGGTTCAAATTATATAAATACATAAACAATTAATTAGAATCTTCGAAGCAGAAGAAAAATCTAAATTCTTGCTCAAATCGGCTTTGAATTATCGAAATTATCTTAATTTAAGATTAAAATTGAAAAAAAAAAAGAAAATGTAGTGAATAATTGATGAATCATCCGCAACACGGTGAGTTAGTGGATTTGATAAAATGCGATAGTAACCACACACATACATGCATGCATAGACTGTTGCGAATTAGGTTAGGTTTACGAGTCAAGGTGAGTTGCGGGGGTAGGGTTAGGTTATGTTTATTAATCGTATATTCGGTACATGAGTAACATACCGGTAAGATAAGACCTTGCCAAGTGAGAATATTAGCCTCGTCTACTTGGATGTTTGTGAAGTTTTTCATGGCTGACGCCCTCAAGTCACTCAATTCCTGGAAATTTTTGAAAGAGAATAAGATAATAATGATAATAATAATATTGATAACGTATAGATACACAGGGCACAGTAGGACATCCGAGTCCGAAAGCTTCTCGATAATAACGTAAATCGAATTAATCGTTGTTGGTATCAATCGTAACGATAAACGAACGATTTTAGAATCTATGATTACAAGTAAATCGAATTGATTCGTCAACCGAGAGAAAAAGAAGCTAGAGATGATTAAGAAAAGAAAAAAAAATTGTAAAAAGAAAGAATTGCAAATGTAGAGTGAGTAAGAGAACGAGGAAAAAATATTCACGTTGATTCAGGCGGTTTCGGTATCCCAGGGGCGAATAACGGTTTAAAAATATCGCGGTATTAATCCTCCCGGTTTTTTCAACTATCGGGGAAATTATCGGACGATTGAATTGTGTAAAAATGTCAAATTACCTTCTGCAGCCTCCGTGTAGCTGCCATTTTGAATATAATAAATTTCACTAAACCGTAGTAGCACCCATAACCACGGGCGGAAGTGGTCGACTGTAGGAATCAGGAATGGTCGCCCAACCGCAGCGAGTCAGGCTAGCCAACTTACGAACGACAAATACCCCCGCGGTATTTTGTCAACCGATAGCCTCGGCGCGATTCTTGCGTTGAACCCTCGATTTTTCTCGCTCTTTATCATAATTCTAAGTCACAGTCGTTATTTTTTTCGACCGATTTTTGTTTCCATCGATCGTATAAGACGGAAAAACGAACGTAGGGATTTTTCGCGGCACAGTTGGTACTTTTGCCACTGGCGCCAAAATTCGAATCTTTGTTCTCTCACACACTTCTATCTTCTATCTACAGGGTGAATTCCTGACGATGATACAGTCTGAAGTTGGTTGTCATCGAGAAACAAGCTTTTTCTGAGCCAGTCCAACTGTCCCAAGGCTCATTTCTCGGTTCTAGCCGAGCTGATTGTTTGATACAATTTTTCAATTGAATAAGAAATAAAATTTTGAATAAATATGTCCACCGATGTTTTTTTTCTTCACTCTAATTCACATGTGCAGTCGTTTGTTGCTTGTAAACTATAAACAAGCGATTGAATCGTTCATTAGATCACGGTTCGTTCAGAAATGAGAAAAAAACAAAAACATTTCAGCCAATCAGTCGCGAGTGGGCGGGGTTTCTACAGACGGCGAGGGACGTCATACCGAACAGTGACGTCATGGTGTGGCGCGAAAAATTCGAATGTCAACGAACTCTGGATAGAATTTTCTCGAAAAAACAGGAGCGCCAACTTCACGGACGAATATTTATGTTCAATTTTGGAACGTCTGACGAAAAAATCCCTAGAAAAGCAGGCTCTCCAACATTGAGGGGTTTGAAAATTCCGCAGTGGACGATGCGCGTGACGCGGAACTCCGAGACAGTTCTGGGTGACGTTAACCGTCTAGTCTGGGTCATATCGACATACGTGGCGCCGCGACTGTATTTTTCGCTTTCGCGTATTATTTTTTTCTCAATACACACACAAACGAAATAATTAACGTAAAATTAAATAAATTATAAAAATAATCAATTAATGAATATAAGATGAAGAATTTTATTCTGTGCAATATACTCGTCCTAATTTTCTCAGCATACGTTCAATCGTATTCAATAACAGTCGACGCTCATGCCGAAGAGTGTTTCTTCGATAAGGTCGAATATGGAACGAAAATGGGTTAGTTTGATCAATATATCGCGTACCTTGTCACGTATTCGTCCTCTGAAATCAAATACAAGCCCCCAAAATCCCTTACGGGAATAACCTCAGCTAATGACCAAAATTCTAACCTCTAAACACGTATTTCTAAAACTAGGTTAATTTCTCTGACCACTACGCTGTCATATTAAACGTCCCGATTTCAGGTCTAATGTTCGAAACGTCCGAGGGCGGCTTCCTGGACATTGACGTGAGGATCGTCGGGCCGGACGGGAAGGTTATTTACCAGGGCGAGAGAGAGACCAATGGAAAATACACTTTTGCCGCCCACACAGCTGGCGTCTATACTTACTGTTTCGGAAACAAGATGAGCACGATGACTCCGAAGGTGGTAATGTTCAACATGGACATCGGCGAGGCTCCCAAACACGAGGGCGAAGGTGACGGAGCAGCGCAGGAGGGCGACGCCTCGAATCACGGGAAACTCGAGGACATGATCAGAGAACTTAGCGCCAGTCTGACCGGAGTTAAACACGAGCAAGAATACATGCAGGTTCGAAGCATTTCCGGGATTCTTTTTCTTCCTGTTTCTTTCCAACCGTTAGCTAATCGTATCGCAATTATTTATTCCAGGTCCGAGATCGAATCCATCGCGCTATAAACGAGAGCACTAATTCCCGAGTCGTGATGTGGTCGTTCTTTGAGGCGTTAGTTTTAGTATGCATGACGCTAGGTCAGGTATTTTACCTGAAACGATTCTTCGAAGTACGACGTGTTGTTTGATCCGTTATAATAGACAGATGTGAATAATTTTGTCCGATTAACTTTATCGTATCTTTGTGATTTTTTTTTCTTCTTTTATATCCTGCACACGTTATATTAAATTATCGTAATCGTATATAGAGATGTAATATGTAATTCATCGAATGTTTTTTTTTTCTTCGAAACATTAAACAAATTTTGTACAGTTTGAATAATATGATGATAAATGATAATGATGATTAATCAATGCTTCATTTCATATTTTTTGGACTTCGTTAATGTATTTCTTATTTTATTCATTCGGCACTTGTGATTCTTAGATTTCTTATAGGGTATTATTAATTATTGAGGGTATAGAAACTCGGAGATAGACAAAACTTGGTTGAAAATGTTTTAATTGTAATTAATTTATCATTTCTGATCCAAGTAATTGTCGAATTCGATTAACTAGATTAAATTATGTTGAATTATTCATTAAATTTATTGAAGATACGAATCGCCTCATTTTTTGTTCTCATCCAATTGTTATCGATTCCTAGAATCTTGTCTAATTAATAATGAATTTGAGTTCTTGACGATTATCAAGATTCAAAATCGCTCATAAAATAATTCGCCATTCAGTGAATGAATATTGGGAGGAATGATGAACCAAAAGCGTTTGAACATTACAGATATCTTTTATTTTGTCTGCCTCTCCGTAAATAGAGACGAGAAAATTCACCTAAATCATAATCGATAATGATTATCGTTATAAATTCTATTCTACTGTAGGATCCCAGGGTTTTTCAGGTCTGAACTGATCCCAAGGATGAGGTTTCTTGTATACACTCGGTTCCTCGAGTTTGATTCCCCCTTTTTCTACCTCCTTCAGAAACATCTCAATCTTTCCACCTTCTTTAGCCTCTAGGTAACAGCCCACAAACGATATTCCAGATTCGAGACACCGCCTCGCCAGAACTCTACCCACATTTATGTACGCCGCTGTGTCCGTCAATCTTAAAGAAAAACACGATATTAACGATATAATAAAAGAATCAAAATTCAATTCTTCACGATGTCGATCTACAGACGAACCTGTACAGCTGCTTCTTCAACGCCCATTCTTTGGAAGATACTGTGATCACCGGGCCTCGCTCAAAGTGGCAAACCTCCGCCGTTACGTGACGAGGCGTTCTCGTCAACTTCAGACTAAAAATATAAATTATTGAGCGGATTCTATTCTATTAATTTCTTGTTACCAGTGTAATTGATAAACTCGTGATCTTACGTGTGCCAGTACGCTCGGACCTGCCTGTCGAGGTGATAACCGTGCGGTTTTCTGGCGATTCTCATTATTTCGAGGTTCCTCGGGTTTCTGTTTTTCACCGAACCGACATTATCCAGTATATCAGCGTTGCCGTGAACCGTCCTGGACCCAGTTCTGATCGCGAGATTGTTCACGGACAACAAACTCCTCGCTATCGAGTTCATTTTTGATTATTACACACTTTTACAGTCTCAAAATGTGTATCAATCCATTCGTATATTTTGAGGTTATGGTGTATCTCTCGCAAAAATTTTTTAGGTTAACCCGAATCCGAAAATTAATCCAATCACGAACTACGACTGAGCCTGAGCAGCGACTAGAAGATAGATTCCGAGAATCTGAAACGCGATCTTCTCCTGTTTCCACGCTGAACCCGATTCCAAAAAAATATACAGAGTCTGCGTGCTGTGTGATGAATATTTCATGACGGAAGGGTGTATCTTTATTTTCGTCGTCTGCTAAAAAGATTTAAGATACCGCGTCGAGTGGTAGGGGAAAGGGGGCGGAGCCAACGATATACACGGGTACTTTACACAATTATCTCTATTCACACGCGCCGTTGTTCACATTCGTAAAAAATTATATACCTATAAAATAACCTAAATAAAATATTTTTTACCCGTTTCTCCTCCTTATTTAGAATTTTTTATTATATTCGACGATTCTGGACGATTGTTACATAAATTATTTCAAAGTGTGGTTCTAAAACGTTGTCGAAAAAACGATCCTTCATCGTTTCAAACATAAACATGAGCGGAGAGGAGGAGCTCAAAACTTGCGATAATTGGTAACAAATCCTTTGTCTAATTTATCTATTTTTATTTTTATTTCAATTCTCTTCATTATCATAGAATTCACTTTTAAAAAATCCGTTTTTATTATTATTATTATTATTATTATATCATATTATTTAATCATTTTATTCATATGGAAATTAAAAAAAAAAAAAAATTGAATTAAAGATAATTTATTCAAGCATTATTATTATTATTATTATTATTACTGTTACAGTAAATTGAAAATTGCGTCTCAAAATTACGTTACGCACACGTTGCACTGCGCTCGTCATTTAGAACTGTGTAAAAAATGCGGGGAGCCAGTGCCGAAGGGTAACATTGACGAACACATGAGTCTAGAACATGGAACCGACAGTTGTACGACCTGCGGTAAGACAATGGATAAAGGAATGTTGGAGGAGCACTTGAAATCGGATTGTCCCAAGCGTCCGATATCCTGTCTGTACTGCGAACTCGAATTGCCGTCCAATGACATGACGAATCACGCTGATTACTGCGGAACCAGAACAGAGAAATGCCTCGAGTGCGGAGAATTTGTCATGCTCAAATACACCCAGCTGCATTTAGACTCTAATCACAAGTTTCTGAAACTTGAAGACGGTGAGATTCCGGGGTTTTGAGAAACTCTGACCACCGGAGTGCGCCTAATGCTGATCTTATTCCAGAACCCGGCCCCGGCGCTTCTTGGGAGGAGAAAAAGCCCATGGTATCAATCCCGAAGATCGAGAGCCTGGGGAAAGGGGAGGCGACCCTCTTGCCGTGCGAATTTTGCGAGGATATGTTCACCCCGCGCGAGTTAAGGAGGCACCAGGTGTCTTGCACCAACGGTTGGGACACTGCTAAACCGGTGCTGAGGAGAATCTCAACCGTGAAATGCAGGGTTTGCGGAAAATCGATAGCAACCAACGAGTACGAAGCACACTTTGCGGTCTGCGAGGAAGAGGAGTTCTCCGCGGGCGCGAGTTTCCTAGCTGCTCAGAAACCAAAGGATAATGGAATCCCGTGCGATTTATGCGAGAGAATCGTTCCCTTTGAGGATTACGAAACTCACCACAGAACCTGCTCCGAAATTCCCGATCAGAGCCGGCACAGAATCAGGAAGGATTCCTTCGTGCCTTGCGACGTTTGCGGGGGGTCGATACCCTTCGGGGATTATCAAAGGCACAGGATATTCTGCGTTAGAATTGATTCTACCAAGATAAATTCGCGGCTCGATTCGCCGTCTAAGCTGCCCTGTGAATTTTGCGACGAATCTTTCAGCGAGGAGAGTCTTGCCGCCCATCAGATCTGCTGTTCCCCAGTTGGACAGAGGGCTGAAATTCCTTGCGAGATTTGCGGTGATTTAAAATCTCTCATAGAGGTTTTTGAACATCAGCTAACGTGCTCAGCTTCGGGGAATAATTATTGAAGAAGAATTTGTGATACTGTTTCTTTTTTGTTTTCGGTCTTGTTTTATTATCTAATTCGGAGTTCAGGTCTGAGACAGACAAATGTATTTATATTATGTATATTATTTTCATTATAATTATATCGTTTTCACAGACTATATCGTCGCCTTCCGACTTCATCCTGAGCCTCGTCCCCCATTACTTCTCGTACTTGTGTTTAATGTCTTTCCATTGTTTCTGAAATCAATAAGAACCACAGATTGATATAACGAATAAAAATGCGATCGTAATAATTGATAAAAAATTTGAGATTTATTCGTTTTTTTCTCTACGTTGTATAAAAAAATATCAAACATAACCTAACTTATTTCGAATTGTTCTAAAATTCAAGGATTACGTGCGAGTACAACAAAAAAAAAAGAAAAACTGAGATAAAAGTGATTAATTTTAGAGTCAAGACACTCACTCCTTTGTTGATATTGTCGAATATGTTCCTGCATGCGATGTCGTAGGTTCTTTCGAAGAAGAAAGCACCCCCGATTATCGCGACAGCGAAGGTAGAGGTTCGTCTGCCGATTACGTTATAAATAGCTGATGCAACTCCTGCCATTTTTCTGCGATTGCCTGTCGACGGATACTCGATTATTACACCGAATAAGGATGTACGTTAATCAATTTATTACGCAAAATATCGAATGTCTAAACTTACGTAAATCCCTTGGATAGAAGACGACAGAAAATTATCTTCTGCTACGACGACGTACCTCGCAACAACAACTGTTACCAATCTAAAAAAAAAAACTCACTAGATTGATAGAATTCTTCTCTAGAACTGAATAACAATTTTATTTTATTTTTTCGTCATGATTTGTGCCGATTAATTTAATATTTTCATTAAATTTCCTCAAATATTTCTCAATAAAAGAAAAGGTCACGTGAGCGTGAAGTGCTTCTCGATCGGTGTGACATCATAATTGAGAATTTCAAATCGATTGTTTTTCACGCCTTTATTCATCAACTCATATCAACCCAATTATTGTTTAGAATTATATAGGTATATGAAAAAAAAAAAGAATCATCGATGACTCTAAATACAGCTAAATGTAACGTTTGAAACGTTCTTCTTTGCGCGCGCTAATGTAGTGACGTCATAAAGCCGAACCTCGTGATATTTACCGCATTGTGACGTCATACTGATAGTAAATCGTTCGCTCACGTGACTATTGATCAATTTTTGATTACTTTCAGTGATCGATGATAGTAACAAAAAAAAAAACCTTCTAGATTTATAGAATTTTTCTCTAGAACTGAATAACATTGTTTTTTTCTTCTTCATGATGATTTGTGCCTATTAATTTAATATTTTCATCAAATTTTATCAAATATTTCTAAAAAAAAAAGCTTCTCGATAGGTGTGGGGTCATAATTGAGAATTTTAAATCGATGAAGGCTGTATTTAAAAGCTTGTTTTCCACATCTTTATTCATCAACTCATATCAACTCAATCATTGTTGAGAATTATATATATAAAAAAAAGAACCATCGATGACTCTAAATACAGCTAAATGTAACGTTTGAAACGTTCTTCATTGCGCGCGCTAATGTAGTGACGTCATACTGATGACGTAAATCGTTCGCTCACGTGACTATTGATCAATTTTTTTATCATTTTCACAACAAAAAAGATCATCTAGAATATTATATTGTTTCAGTGATCGATGATAGTAACAAAAAAAATGAACTTTTTTCTGATTTTTTCAGTCTACTTTTCGACACCGGGTCTCGGATCCGAATCATAGTCGTCAGTCTCTCGATATTTCATGCAGTCTATGGTCTTCGGTCTGTGGAGTTGACGAGACGGATATTCGTAGTAGTCCGTGGTCCGTGTCGTGTTGTTGTTATTCGTTATAACTCACACGGTGATGCCAAGATTCGTTAATATAAATCTGTAAAAGGCTGTTTAAACTATAGTGCAATAAGACGGTGATAAATATCGACCAATGGGTAACCAAGCGATCCGCGGTGCCGTTGCGGGAACGGCAGCCCACAAAAAACCAATGATAACATCGGGTCGCGAGACTAACGTTACAACGACAAACAAGAAAGCCATGTCACGGAGTGCCTCTGGGGCAGACATCGAACACACACCACAAACGCAATTCCTGCCTATCGACAAACTCGCAAAGGCAAGTATCTCGCTATTTCGTTACATAAACATACAATATGCATCGATCTATCGCTAATTAATTACCAACTGTGGAAAAACCAGTTACGCTAAAAAAAAGAGAATCTGATATTCTAACTTTTATTTTATTAACGCTGTTTTTTATCTAAACAAAAATCCCCCCTCCCCCTTATCAATTTTTTCCTTTATCAGTCGACTAGATCGAACGCGACAACGTGACAAGTCACGTGCTATTGATTTATGATCCAATTTTTCTCCGACAATGAAATTAAGAGTCGTTATTTTCTAGATCCTAACGGAGAGGTCGCAGCGCGAAGAGTCCGTGAACGGAGTGACGGAGAATGTATTCAGGAGATTCGTATTTCCCCAGTATCCAGAATTTGCGGACAAATTATTCGCCTTTTTGCACCGACAGTCGAAGGCGACTACCAGCCACCTGGGTATATCCGCGTTCAAACAGCAATCCGAAAGGTTCCTCTCCATCATGAAGGATCAGACTATTCTCGAAAGCTACGTCAAAATGTACGCCAAGGAGGCGGAGATAACGCCGGACGGATTGAACGATCTACTGATGGTCACTTATCAACTGGCTTTAGACAGCTCGGGCGGAGGTCCTCAGCGCTGTCCGTTAATCCATCGGACCATAGACTCTGTCACCACGTCCTGCGTTAGTGGATGATCCGAGCTCTGCTTCTTCTTTAACTTCTTCTTCCAAACTACCTAAAACTCTGTTAATATCGTTTCAGTTTCATGGAAAGGAAGTATTGTCAGTCAGCTACGTGACCAACTGGCTGTGGCAGCACTGTCCTCGTCTTTTCAACGGCCTTCATCGCTACGTTGTTCACGTTTTCACAACGGCGTACAGAAACGGGCCTAATCTGATGTCCGAGGCCCAAGCACAACCCCAGCTGGAACCGGCGACACCGGTTTTGGAGCAATCGGCGCCGTTTGATGGGTGGAAACCGCTACTTCCTCTCAGTCACGTCTGGCTACTTTCCGGGAGCCTTCCGCCTTGTTATACGCAGGTAAATAGGTACCCGAAAACAATTTCAGATTCGTTTTTTTGTGTATTTCGGAAAATTTTCACCAATAATCGTCATTTATTAGTGAACTTGGAAATGTGATATTTATGCGTGTAGAAGGTGACGAGCTCCGGGGAAGGCACTCAGGCCCTGATAGCGAGGATGGCTGGAGCGACGTATCCGAGCCACTGGACGCTTCTGTACAACAGCGGTCAGCACGGATCAGGCGCAAATCGCTTCATCCACCACGTTCTCGGCTACAAAGGACCGACTCTGCTCTTCCTCAGGGGCGTGAGTCCGGAGGAGGGGGGGGACAGTCCGACCTACTGCATATGTTCGGCGATAGAGTGGCGCGAGTCTCATCTTTACTGGGGCGACGAGGATTCTATGGTATTGGAATTATCGCCGAAATTTAGGATCGTGGAAAAGGGGGCGAAACTCGTCTACCTGAACACGATGATCCGCGGTTACCCCCAGGGTGTGAGGGCCGGAAACGACCCTCGAAACCCTTGCGTCGATCTCGACAAATCTTTTCAATGGCTCAAACTAGCCGGAGTACCTTATCGCCTGGATAGTTTAGAGGTCTGGGGATGCGGGGACAGAAAATCAAGGTAAAGTATCGTCGGTTACAGATTTTGTTCACACCTTTTCCGGCTATTTAATATCTCTGTGTCTTTTCACACAGGGAAGTACAATTGGAGATTAAAAAATGGCAAGTTAAAGAGGCGGAGAAGCAGAGGGTCGTAAAAATGAGCACGACGGATTGGCTCGACCATCCAGATCGATATTTATTAGAATTGGGAGGACGAACTACGTACAACAACGCGGGTAACTAGATTTAATGACTAAAATTGAGTTTTTTCAATTTCTTTTTTTATTATAGTCTTGTACATATGTAGATAAAATCTTAAATACTTAAAGACACGTATGAAAGAGACGGATACATAAAAGATATTGCAACGATGATAAAAGATGAATCGTTATTGCCAAATGATAGAAGAAGAAGAAAAAAAAAACTACTAAGCTACACAAATAATTGAAAGTCAATTGATAAAGAAATTTTTTTTGGTCCCACTATTGAGAGATCGGACATAGAGTAAGAAAGAAGAGAAAATTAAAATTAGAGTAAACATTAAAAAAAAAAACGAATGATAATAAATCGTAGTAATTATTTTTACTACCAATATTATTATTATTATTATTATCCAGTTGAGTATCGTGGAAACGTGCACAAAAAAAAAACATGAATATATATTTATATAATAACGAATCGTTACGCGAAGCTTTAGAAAAATTTGAGAGTATTCAATTTTTATCGTTTAGAAAAGACTGCCTATTTAGTATTTGAGAAGTAGGTTCCTCTCTTTTCGTTCTTGTTTCTTTTGTACTTATTTAAAAAATCAAATTACGAAATTAATCATTTGATTTGATTTTATTTCCTCGGATTACTTAAAAAAAAAACGTCTAGTAGTTAAAATTGCTCAAGAACGAGACACTTTGGTGTACGAAGATAAAGAGAGGTGTGAAGAGGGATTAGAAGGGGTATCTGCTTGCCTTACTTGCTTTTATCACGGTTCATAGCAAAATTATTCATATAGTATTGTTTCATCATTTTTTCTGTTTATTTTGAAATGATAAAATTTCAAAAGTGACAAGAAAATTTTAGACAAAAAAAAACGTTTACCCCCCCCCCCTTTTTTTAAAAATAATATATATATGTTAGGTATTACTACAGATAAATGATATCAAATTTGTGTTTTTATTTTATTTTATTATATATATTTTTTTTTTTTTGTTAGAAGAAGTGTGAGATGAATTAAAAAGCTTCTTCACACGATTTTTGTGTATACATATGCATATGTATACCTAATACATATTTCCTTGTAACGCCATATTATAGGATAACATTAAATTTAGTATAAAAGTGACTAGAAGAATGGTTTTAATAATTAATGATAATCTTCTTTTTTTTTTAATGCTCTTGTTTTAACAATTTGACTAGAAAATGACAAAAAAAAATTTCATCAAAAGATATTTCTATAGAATATCTAAGCACCCTCGGCCCTAAAGTTTAATTTCATGTTTTTAAAACAGTTTTGTTCTGTATTCAACTGTTGTAATAGTAATTTTGATTTCAAATCCCTGCTTAATTTTAATATGTAATACTATACACTATTATTGTCCACGTGACGGCCTTAAAATACTTGTGTCTCAGGTATATTCCTGAGTGAAAAAAAAAAAACTCGATAGAAAATCGAATGTGTATAATTTAACCGATTTTTGTTATTGTCGATTATTTACCATCGATGATAATGTACTTAACGATCGGGTATTTCGACATTCCTGTACGGAGGAAATAAAAAAAAAAAAAATGAAAAAAAAACCACACATAAAATACTAAGTAACAATAATGATAATACCTAAACTGTAAATGGAAGTAATTCATTGCTAACAAGTTCAGGATTATTTCACTTAACGACAAGAATACCTATTACTTAAGCATATATGTATTTTTTTTTCATAAATCATTGATTATTGTTATTATTATTATTATTATTATTATTGTGTTATAGGTATAAAATGATATTGTGACTTGTTACACAATGACCGATTGTTTTTTTAACAATTCATTATCACTGATAAACCATGTACTTAATGTCAAGTATACATACTTATAAAAACGAAACATTTTTAATATTATTATTATTGTTATCAAAGTAATATCGACAACTATACTATAATACTATAATTTACATACATAATCTAAAATTGTGCTATTTCATTTTAAACCCTTCCTTACGTCGTTACTACGAGAAAAGTTCCCGAATATTGAATCAAAGATGGGTGGGAAAAAAATAAAATTAGGTTCCAAATAGAATTTTTATTTCTTCACTTTTTGCCAGCCATTTCGCAAAATAATAATTTTTTATCACAGATATTCGATACAATTGAATATATATTGTCTAAAATCGATATATTTACATCGCATAATTTGTTTTAAATACTAGATGACAGGGAAATCTCGTTTAAAACTTTCCCCGCCCTTTTAAACGGCCATGTTTAACTAATTTCCGTGTCAGGTTTAGGTTAGGTTATCTCCAGCGCTTGCGCATTGAGTCGGCGCGAGCGTTACCAAAGTGGGATACGGTTGAGGTCGGAATGGCGGCGGGGCAGCGGCGGGGGGTTATAGAAAGAGGTCTTTTCCAAAAGCGTGTGCCGCCTGTCATCGGAGGAAAGGTCTAGTTCCCCGACGCCTTGATATATACATATATTCCCGCGTTATCGACATCAAGGATAAAACTTGATTAACAAAGTAAGAATCTGATCGGTCCGACGGAACGTACAACGTCCGTACTACAGGAATATTTATATCTTACAATATCAATCTATACACATCGTCCATAATACTCCGTGTTGTAAAGGGGTGTTCTGTGTCCCGTCTCCCGTCTCCTCTTCTGTGCGTGGTATCCTCCTCGTCCTCATCATCATCATCATCATCATCGGTCGGTTGCTCCGATTCGTTAAAAACCGCGCGCGAGTGACGAATCCACTTTATAATAAACCCGAAAAGGGTTCCGTTCGTATCACCTGTTCGCTTACTCCACCGCTTCGCGCGTTCCTAGAGGGTGCACATTGCCAAATAAGGCGTTGCAGGGCGGTTTCCGGTACCCGAAACACCCGGTGCTAGGTGTCGCGCCATCGCTCGGTTTACCGACTAACTTATAATCTAAATTCACATTTCACTCACACAGAAACAACTGAACGAGCCTTCTATCTACCTATCTCGCTCTAGGCGACCGCGTCCGGTCGCGTCACACACTCACACAGCTACAGAGCCACGCGCGTAGTAATACAGACACACACACACGCGTCACGGAACACGCGGCGAATACTAAATTCTTTTTTTTTTCCTTTTTTTTTTCGTTTCTCGCGTGTGTGTGTCAAAACGTGACCGGAGTTAGTGATAAAAAAGACTGTCTATATTTATATTCTACATATATTTTTATATTATAAGACTTTGTTTTGATAAATTTAGTTTGTTTATTTATTTAAACTGAAAAAAAAAAAATTCTGTTCTGTATATATAAGCAAACGGTCTCACCGCTTTGTGGGGTGAAGAATAAGAAGAGATCCCAGTGTGTGTATGATATATATATTCTATTTTTAAATCATACATATGTATACTAAGAGGGATGATACACACGTCGGTCATCATTAATTTATAATTAAATAACGATATAAAATATTTTGGAAATTATTATTCTTTTGTAGATCAACCCATATTTCATTTATTTATTCATTATTCATTTATTTATTTATTTACTGTTCTTTTTTTTTCTTTAAGGTTCGTATACGTCTCCGGTCTAGATAGTCGCGTCGTCTTTATCCAAGGAGGATATATATTAGGTATGTCTTTTCGTGTGGTACGATCGAGTAAATTCCGTCACGTATACGGTACAGGATTAAAACGTGAACAATGTTACGACAATATAAGAGTATCAAAATCGTCATGGGACTCGACTTTTTGTGCTGTAAATCCAAAGTTTCTTGCTATTATCGTCGAATCTGCTGGCGGAGGAGCTTTCATTGTACTTCCACATAACAAGGTGGGTCAATTTATGTGAGTTTCGTTTATTCATCTTTTTTTTTT